>SJYC01145540.1:0-26207 GCA_006408675.1 Madoqua kirkii | reverse complement strand
CAGTCAATAGATACGCACTGAGGTTGTATTATATCCATTTGTAAATCCTAAATTTTCATTAATTTATTCATTTGATAAAGAATATTTTAAATATCCTTTAGGCCATAGCAAAATAATTAATACTGGATCAGCCCTTCACCATAAACAGTTATAATAAAAACATAAAAGGCAACTATTTTCAAATATTTTTAGGGATTAAGCAAATGACAGTGAAAAACTACAGTCCTTGACAGAAAGGAAACATTTAATGCCAGTTCTGCATTTTCTTTGGCTTCCTGCCTGCAGTGATACACTTGACTGTGGCATGTGAAAGTGGGGAGCAAGTGGACCAAGAAGTAGTAGTCTGAGTAAAAAAAGTAGAAATCAGAATTCTATGTTTCTAATATTATTTGAATTTATGGACTATAAAGGAAAGAGCTGGTCAGAAGGGAGGACTGTGCTTATGCAAGATGAATTTTCATAAAACCTGGCAGAGAGTAGCTGCTGTGGCATTGAAAGCAGAAAGAAAATATGACACAGTAAGCAGGACTGGGAGATGTTGGAATTCTGGCCTGATCAGGGTGGGTATATTTCATTGAAGAGTTCAGTTATTTAGTTGAGAACTCAGAAAAAAAAAAAAAACAGTAAGAATTATTACTCTAGAGTAAATAATACTCTCTGGGACTAAGGTAAAATCGAAACTCTATCAACTCTAACAAATAATAAATCAAGTCTTAAAGAGTCAAGATGGTATGCCATAAATTTAGCTTCTTACCAAAACAAAACTCAAAGCTGTTAAAAGAAATTACAGATCTTTCCAGTGTATCATGCAAATATACAGCATAAAAAAAACACACACACACACATTGTAAGTCATGTGAAGATGGAGAAAAATGTGAAATATAAATGTTATTTTTTTTTCAAGTTCAATTGATGCATACAGTATAATGATCTAGATGTTCATAGTAGTGATCGGGAACTTTGAGTTCAGTTCATTTCAGTCACTCAGTCATGTCTGACTCTTGTGACCCCATGGACTATAGCACACCAGGTTTCCCTGTCCATCAGGAATTTTAAATATATCCAGAGTTCTTAATGAAAAGATGGATAAAGAGAGTGAACATAGGATACAAACAAACAAAATTATATACTGTCGATATCTTACAAAACAGTTATAAAGAGAGAAGTTTAAAAGTATAAGGGAAAAAAGTCACCAAGAGAGAAATATGCAAGCGATATAAGGTATACTCAGAAAAAACAGAGTCCAGAATAGATGGGGCATTTTTAAACTAGCAAAATGTAAAAAAAAAGTAACACAATCACAGTTAATCTAGAAATAATTGTCCAGTATGAATATTGTTTTAAGAGCAGAAAAAACAAGCATTTTTCTTTTCCTGATGATTAAAACTGAATTTATCTCCAGTAAATCTAGACTTAATGTAAAGAAAAACACAAATATCAATCTTCAGTCTGAAAAAGGAAAATGTTGTATATTCTTACCATTTACGAATTTAAATGAAGTGAAGAAAATTTAATATTAAGCAATATTAGTAAGTTATTGATATATATATTCCAGGATTAATCTTGTAAACTTGCAGAAGTGACTATATCACTTCTAGGAATGGATTATAAAACTATGCAGACTCTATCTTTTGAGGTCTTTATCTCCTGCAAACTCTATCTTCTGGGAGAGACGAATCAGCACACTTAGGCAGCTTTTGGAGAGACTTAGGCTTCTGAGGGAGAGAAATCTCTGGCCAGAAACTGAGGTCTGCTAACAGTCTTATAATGAACTTGAAAGCACATTATTCAACCCCATTTAAACCTCCTGGTTATTGCATTCCTTTCTGACACCTTGATAACACTACTCAGCAGTGGTCACAGGACTAGAAAAGGTCAGTTCTCCTTCCAATCCCTAAGAAAGGCAATGCAAAAGAATGTTCAAACTACTCTACAATTCCACTCATCTCACACACTGGAAAGGATTGCTCAAAACTCACCAAGCAAGTCTTCAAAAGTACATGAACTGTGAAATTCTAGATGTTCAAGCTGGGTTTATAAAAGGCAGAGGAATCAGGAATCAAATTGCCAACATCTGTTGGATCATCAAAAAAGCAAGAAAGCTCCAGAAAAATATCTAATTCTGCTGTTTTTACTACACCATAGCCTTTGACTATGTAAATCAAAACTGGAAAATTCTTCAAGAGATGGGAATAACAAACCACCTTACCTACCACTTGAGATATCTGTATGTAAGTCAAGAAGCAACAGTTAGAACTGGACATGGAACAGACTGGTTCCAAATTGGGAAAGGAGTATGTCAAGACTGAGTATTGTGATTCTGCTTATTTAACTTGTATGCTGAGTACATCATGTGAAATGCCAGGCTGGATGAATCACAAGTTGGAATCAAGATTGCTAGGAAAATATCAATAACCTTAGATATGCAGATGACACCATCCTTATGGCAGAAAGTAAAGAAGAACTAAAGAGCTTCTTGATGAAAGTGAAAGAGGAGAATGAAAAAGCTGGCTTAAAGCTCAACATTCAAAAAACAAAGGTCATGGCAACAGTCCCATCACTTCATGTCAAAAAGGTGGGGAAACGATGGAAGCATTAAGTTCAGGTCACTTCATGTCAAATAGGTGGGGAAACAATGGAAACATTAAGTTCAGTTCAGTTGCTCAGTTGTGTCAGACTCTTAAAGACCCCATGAACTGCAGCAGGCCAGGCCTCTCTGTCATTTGCCAACTCCCAGAGTTTACCCAAACTCATGTCCATTGAGTCAGTGATGCCATCCAACCATCTCATCCTCTGTTGTCCCCTTCTCCTGTAACCCTCAATCTTTCCCAGCATTAGGGTCTTTTCAAATGAGTCAGTTCTTGGCATCATGTGTCCAAAGTGTTGGAGTTTCAGCTTCAACATCAGTCATTCCAGTGAACATTCAGGACTGATTTCCTTTAGGATGAATTGGTTAGATCTCTTTGCAGTCCAGGGATTCTCAAGAGTCTTCTCCAGTACCACAGTTAAAAAGCATCAATTCTTTGGTGCTCAGCTTTCTTTATAGTCCAGCTCTCATATCCATACATGACTACTGGAAAGACCATAGCCTTGACTAGATGGACCTTTGTTGGCAAAGTAATGTCTCTGCTTTCTAATATATTGTCTATGTTGGTCACAATTTTTCTTTCAAAGAGTAAGTGTCTTTGTATTTCAAGACTGCAGACACCATCTGCAGTGATTTTGTGTGGGGCCCTAAATGGGAAACCTTAAAAACAAAGGGGCTAGCTTTGCAGTTGAAAACCTAAGATGGTGCCTGGCGGAAGAGATGAGGGTGTGGTCTGTGTTGTTTGTCAAAGTTTTTTGATTGGCTCTCTTGATTTCCATGCACGTAGAGAGTGCGTGACCTCCATAGACTCCTGTTATAATGAAGGCACATGACAATTTGACCTTTAACGTGATTGGTGCAACTATGGAAAGTCCCTCCTAAAATCCCACTGCTTGTCTATATAAGCTGGGAGTTTGCAACAATAAAGCAGAACTGCTTCAATGGAACCCCTGTCACATCTGATTGTCTCTCGCTTACGGGAGTTGGGTTGGCAGAGAGCAGATTCACCTCTCCTAGGTACCCCTTGGCTTTGCTGAGGGAAGTTCCACTGCCTCTACTCTTTCTGTGGAGCGCCCCCCGGAAAAACTGGCGCCCAACGTGGGGCATGAAGCGGATGGATGGAGGTGGTGAACACCATCACCGTGCAGCTCTGAAAGAAGGAGTGACAAGGACCCTAGGCTGGTGACAGCATGGAGCTCCCTTTACAGGAGTATCGCCCGAGGTAATCCGGACTTCAAGGTGGGCCCCCCTCTGTCTTGAGGAAAGTGGCAAAAAACTCTCCTGACTTATTTTCCTTCTCCTCTTTTTTCTGATCTGTCCTTAATTCCTTTTTCCGGAGTTTCAGTGGACAGGCGAATGGTTGTGGAGGCAACTGGTAAGTCCTGTCTAGGGCCGCTCTCTGGCGGACTTTGAAGGCCCCACAACAGTTAAGCCTCAGTAACTAGAGCCTGACTGGGTGAAACTCCCCTTTAATCATTCTTAACTAAGGATGTGGCCTAGAATCTTCCCTGTGGGCATGAGTCAGGCACTTAAAGGCCATTAGGGTGCCTGCCACTTGAAGACTCCCGTGACAGGATAAGGGGGCCACGTAACGAGCTAGAAACCTCTAGGGTGCCCGCCCCCAGCAAGAAAACTTCCCTGCAATGACGCAGGCACATAAACAGTTCCTAAAGCATACCATAAGCCCAACTTTCTGACTGCCACCACTCCCAATAAGATTTTTGGCGGCTGTCCTCAGTGACTTTTCTTTCTATCCTCTCTCGGCAGCATGGGAAATAACATTAGCAAGTCTGATGAGCCTGCACTCAAGGCGCTGAGATATATGCTCATAAGCAGGGGACTTGAGATTTCTGATGCTCAGGCCATTAAAATCTGAGGGGCCATTGTACAGTTGGCCCCCTGGGTTGCTTTGGCCAATCTGTTCTCTTGGGACACTTGGGATTGAGTACAAACCCTTGCTAGGCAGCAAGAGGCTTGATACAGTGAGGATCCCCCCTTCGGGTTCTGTCTGATCATTTTGGCCCTCAAGCTCTGCTTTTCACAGAGCGAGAAGCATGTCACTGATACAGGTGCCCCAATTCAAAATCAGAAAAACAATGGGAAAAGTTTGATGAGGAACGAGTCATGTCGGACCAAGATATAGCAAAAGAGACTGCAGGGAATAAAGATTCTAGAGTGAATAGTGGGCCATGGGAGCCTTTCAGGGATGATAAAGGAGCAGAAGAAAATAGAGATCCCTTTGATGCCCCAGGACCAGGAGCCCAAGGAAGAGATCTGTACCCCTCCCTGCCTCCCCCATTTGAGGAAGTTTCGGGAGAACTTTGGGTAGGAGAGACAATGAGGTAACCTTGGAAAGGGAGAACCTATCCCAGGGACCCTTGGGGATCCCCACTGCCTAACTCAAGCCTTTCTTGTAAATGTTAACCCAAGGGAGAATAGGCCGGCAGCCTGGTATCCCTGGGAGGCCAATGATTTAAAAGAGCTTAAAAAGGCAGTGGCAGAGGATGGGCTGAACTCCCCGTGGACAGAAACTATTCTCCAAGGCCTGGCTCATCAACCTTGTATGATCCAGGACTGGAAGATATTATGTAAGGCAGTGCTCCCCAGCAACACCTATATCAAGATTTACCTGGATTGCTTTCAGTGGGAAATTTCCTGGCCGATAGAGCGGCCTCTCTTACAATCCAAGTTTGTAACTTAAAAGATGCCTACGATCTTCATGATCTTACTCATATAAATTGGAAAGGGCTACATAAAAAAGTTCCCACAGATCCCTATTAGAGAATTAAAGAAAATTATACATACTTGTAAATCCTGTCAGGCCCTCTCCACTATGATGGCCTCTGGGGGGACCACATCCAAGGGACCCTTAGGCCCCCCCAAAATCGGGTCAATGCTTTGGCTGCAGACAAGAAGGACACCTTAAAAAGGAGTGCCCTCAAGGTAGGGAAGACCTACTGGTCGGAGACCTCTCACTATCCCATTTATGTACACCATCTTAGGGGTCATCAAGATTTACCTGGATTGCATTCAATGGGAAACTCCCTGGCCTATAGAGTGGCCTCCCTTACAGTCCAAGCTTATAACTCACAAGATGCCTATGATCTTCATGATCTTACTCATATAAATTGGAGAGGGCTACATAAAAGGTTCCCACAGATCCCTATTAGAGAATTAGAGAAAATTATACATACTTGTAAATCCTGTCTTCCTTATTTACAAGTACCGCCTTTACAGCCCCCAGGAGTAAACCCTCAAGGGCTAAAACCCAATGTGCTATGGCAAACTGATGTAACCCATTATTCCCCTTTTGGAAAACTTAAGTATGTCTTTGTGTCTATTGACACTTACTCTCATGCCTGCTGGGCCACTGCCCACACAGGAGAAAAAGCAAAACATGCTCAAAGCCATTTTTTACAATGTTTTGCGACGTTGCGCCTTCTCCATCAAATAAAAACGGACAATGGCCCTTGCTTATCAGCCAGAGCTTACAGAAATTCTTCCAACAATGGCACATTCGTAATAACACCGGAATCCCACATAACCCCCAGGGACAAGCCATAATTGAGCGCCACCTTCAAAATTTAAAGGCTCAATTACAAAAACAAAAAGGAGGGGATAAGCCCTCACCAGCAACTTGGAATGGCACTCTTTACTCTAAACATTTTAAATTTTTCAAAAAATGAACCAATACCATGTTTTCAAAAACATTGGTCTAACCAAGAAATAAAACCTGAAATACAAGTGAGAGGGAAAGACCCCATCACTGGCCAGTTGAAGGGGCCCGATCCACTCCTTACAATGGGGAGAGGATTCAGATGCATATTCCCCACTGGGGAGCCCAGCCCTATATGGGTGCCAGCAAGGAATCTTAAATTTACATGAGAGGACAAATCTCAAAATCTGACACAGATTAAAAAGACACTCACATATTGAACCCAAGAACAAAAAGTTCCTGAGGCGATCTTTTCTTCCCTTTCAGATCATCAATGCGGTGACCCTGGTGGACACTGCTCCTGCTGATTGTGGGATTACCTATCCTCTCCTTGCTGACCTTCGTCATTGCCATGGCTGTGCAACAGTTTTTAAAATCTTTGAAGCCTGGATTTAATGACACACAAGGTCACCAATCATGAGGGTACAACAGTGTCAGCATCAGTACTGGGAGTTCAACAAGTTCAGACCATCGAGGTTATAAACAACATATCCACTGCCTCTGTTCAAGGATTTCAAACCAGCTCGAACACCTGAGATCCGCCATGACGGGACTCCAACAACAGCTTGATCTCCACACCAGAGCGATCAAGACATTGTGTTCTGGTGCTCATAGACTGCGATGTGAGATACCCCAGCTTTTGTCTGACAGCTTTTCCAGTGTTAAATGAGACTCTAACAGGTGAAAAAGGGAGCAATGGATCTATGGGACTGTATACAAAGTCCATTTACCTGGTTTAAAAAATGCCTTCTATTTGCCTGTTTTTGTTGTTCTGCTTGTTGTAGTGTTAAAGATAAAAAAATCTCATAGCCCTCAATAGGCGCCTACAGCAAAAAATAGTTATGCTTGCCCAGGTCATGGAAGAGGAGCCTCACACTGGGCACCCACAAAACCCCTGGATTAATTTAGCCCTTCAAGAGATTAACCGAGGCATAAATAAGAGTTCTAGATGCCCATCATCTAGAGATTCCGCCTAGCCCCCAAGAGGTGGCTGGATAGCCAATGACGGGTAAGACCCTCAGAGGAGGACAACCTAAGACAGGCAGAGCCATGAGAGGGGCTGGTGAGGCTGGAAGGTGGCCACCTACAGCTTTACGCCTTGCTCTACAGAACATCAATGCAAATGTCTCGAGGGCTTAAATAAAATAAAAAAGGGAGAGATGTGGGGCCCTATATGGGAAACCTTAAAAAGAAAGGGGCTAGCTTTGCAGTCAGAAACTAAGATGGTGCCTGGCAGAAGAGATGGGGGAGTGGTCTATGTTGTTTGTCAAAGTTTTTTGATTGGCTCTCTTGACTTCTGTGCACGTAAACAGCATGTGATCTCCATAGACTCCTGTTATAATGAAGGCACATGACAATTTGACCTTTAACGTGATTGGTGCAACTATGGAAAGTCCCTCCTAAAATCCCCCTGCTTGCCTATATAAGTTGGGAGTTTGCGGCAATAAAGCAGAACTGCTCAGACAGAACCCCTGTCGTGTCTGATTGTCTCTTGCTCGCTGGGGGGCTGGGTTGGCCGTCGGCAGGCTCACCTCTCCTCGGGACCCTCGGCTTTGCTGAGGGAAGTTCCACTGCCTCTCTATTTCTGTGGAGCGGCCCCCGCACTGCAGCACATGAGAGATGATGATAGAGAAAAGACTTTGATGTCAGAATGTGTCCAGAGAGACCTAAGCCAATCAGAGTGTCAAAAGCAGGAAATTGACATATATCAGAATGAACACAGCAAAGTGAATGAATACCTTGGAAAGCATGAATCCTTAGAGGAGAGATTATCTCAACTCCAGAGTGAAAACGTGTTGCTCCCACAGCAGCTGGATGATGCACAAAACAGAGCCAACAGTAGAGAGAAGACGGTCATGAGCATCCAAGACCAGCTGCAGCAGATTGTGAGAGAACTGCAGGCCCAATGTGAGCAGCTAGGTCTGATGGAGGTTAGAAACAAGCAGTTAATCAAAGAATGTAAGAATGTGTCAGTACCAAAAAGAGAAAGCAGAAAAAGAAGTGAGTATCCAGAGGAGAAATAATTCTCAGACTTCCAGAAAGAAAGTTCACAGTGATTCTTGATTCTGGCTAAATGTTGAACCTGGTTGAGTACAAAAAACACAGGCTGTGAATCTATGGTCTCTAAACCAGCCTAAAAGCATACTTTGCATCCGGCAAATAAAAATTAGACTGAAAAAATGCTTTACTTTGCGTAGAGACACTGTATTGTTTATCAAATGTTAAGAGATTTAATTCTAAATTGTTAACCTAGACAGGTACTAGTAATTTACTCTTTTACTATTAAGGTATTAATTTTAATCTTTATGTTACCACATTTCACCATCATGATGAAGCAGATAAATGAAATGCTCAAAGCTCAAATGAATATTTTGAAATGAAGCTTCAGTTACATGGATTATCTTGATAGTCAATTCCAGGGTTCCCAGAGGCTATATATATTGCAAGAATGAGGCAATTTTTGTTGTTGCTGTTCAGAAAAATGTGTGGATCAGCTCTGTAAACTGTTAGGAAATGGGATTTCTTTAACTTTGCAAAAAGTCTTTGTACTTCAGAAAAAGGGTTATGGGATTAGAATCCATATTTACAAGATTTAGTAATTACAGTCTTATTCTCACGATCTTCTTTTGAGAGGGACTTAGTAACTTAGCCCTAGATAACTCAATTCAGTATCACTCAAACTTCTTTAAAATCCTGGGACATTAAGATGTGGAGCGGATTAAGAGACATTCTACTAAGAGGTGACTTGTAGTCATTTTATGAGGAAAGATAGAAAAATATTATTGTAGAATAATAAAAGAGTGTAAAATCAAGTGCAATTGTTGTGTGACAAAGATGAGAGTGAAGAATATATTTTGTGCCTCTTGGTGGTCTGAACTTCTTTCTTGGTTCTTTGAGTAATCCCTGGTCCTACAGTCTACAATACAGATACCATCATTATTTATTTGATCCTGGGTTTGAGTTAGGCTGTGCTCAGTCCACTTTCTTCGTTAGCAAACAGTGTCATTTTATTCTTGAAGACTGATGATTTTCCAGCAGAGCTGGAAACTGCATCTTCAAAATGTCTGCACCTGGATGGAAAAAAATCAAGTTTTTTAAACAGGAGTTGTTACCTATGAAACTAATGCAAAAGAAATGTAAAAAACTAGAGAGATGAAAAAGAAGTTGGAGCAAGAAGCAGTGACCTTCAGAAGCCACATAGAAATAAATATGATGGAGCACAGGCAAGCAGAGAAGCATCAGCAGGAGACTGCAGACAGCGCGAGACAGGAGCTCCCAGAGAAATGGAAGGAAGGCAGCCTATGTCCGCAGGTTCATTTGCTGATCTCTCATGTGCTTGAATTCACTTTCACTGCACATTACATTTTGGATCTATACAGCTTATGTGTTTCCTCTACCTCCCTTAGAGCAGGTAGTTTTGTAGATTTCTGGAAGGAAGGGGGCACTTGTTTTCCCTTTAAATATTTCAATTTCCATCACAGTTATCACTAAATTGACCTTTCAGAATGATTCTCACTACAGAATCCTTTTACTTATAAGACCAACAAGACCATTAGGAAGAAAAGAAGACATTGTGGTTTAAAGCTGGTACCATCCTCTTGAATTATTCTTAAGTCGTCTTGTTCAATTTTCCCCTTCTATGGATGTAGTTTCGAAACTAACACTTAGGAGAGAATCCTTCTCAGTAAACATCTTCAGAAGTAAATCTTGCTGGCACATTGTTTTCTTGTATATACTTTTCTCACCTTTCTGTGTTTTTGTTAAATGGAAAAGTTTAAAGAAAATAACAGATGTGTTCTCCTTATTAACATTCAACTCAAACTACTTTCTCCATTTGAACAGGATCCTCACCTAGAAATCAAAATAAAGTCTCAGAAGTACATATTTAGGCCAGGAGCTTTTAGGGGAAAAGATAGTCATCTTGTGGGTCATTCCAAGGATTATGGGTCATTCCCAAATTCTCTGAAATTATGTGTACTTGATAGACTGATATTTATTGTACTTTTTAATAGATTAATCTAAGTAGCATTCCACGTATATGTTCTCTGTTATCCATAAGCAGAGTAAGTAGGAATTCATTTTCTTTTTTTTAATGTGATTTTCTTTTTCTACCAAGGTAATCTTCAGGTTAGGTCTAGTCTCTAAAAGTATTTTAAAGTCACATTTAATAAGTTATAAACATATAACTTGTTTATCTTAAAGATAAATATTTGACTTATTTCAGATGCAGTGGGACTTAGACCAGGAGCATAGCTAAAGAACTAAGAGAAGGCATGTTGCCAAAATGTATGAATTAAATTTAGACATTGATTTCTGAAATACACTGTAAACAATAAATGGCATTTCTTTCCATTGTTTGGATAACAGATGCTATGTTAAATATTTTTTATACATAGCTAATGAAAAATGTGGAAGCATGAGCATAGTAAAAAATATCCTTCTTCATTTATTCATCATGTACCATAGCTTGAAAAACAGTCTCTGAAGGTCTGTGTATTTCTTTTTATTTCTAGTTGGATCCTTCTTCTACTTCCTCCATCCCTGTGGAGCTGTCTTCCTGCACCTTGACACTATTCTCAGAAAACGTGGCATTCATCAACTTCTCAAGTGTCTGGTAGTGGTAAAGGCTAGGAAACCCAGACTCAAGCAGTCATGTTTGTGTAGCTGTCACTTGGTGGGTGACTTTAAAATTTCTGTGTCACTAGATATGTCACCGGTTTATCTTTTACCTTCAGGAAATGCTCCAAACACCCACATCAATTTGGGTCCTGCCAAAGTAGCTGGTCTTCTCTTTACCAGCTTACTCTGCCACTTAGCTATGTATCTAACTAGCCAGGCTGTGTTGGATCCCACAGAATTGCTTGCTCACCTCTAATCTTTGCACATGCTTTTCCCCTCTACCTCTTGCACTTTTTCCTGTCCTTCAGGTAGCTACATACATGCCACCTCCACCAAAAAGCTGGCAGTACTGACACAAAGCTGGCTTTCCCTCCTGAGTGTTCCTTGTGCCATCTTTTATATCTTAGTATTTGTGACTCTACGGAAACTGCCTGTTTGTGTTTTACCAGTTTAGGGCATATCATTTTTCAGGGTGGACTGGGTCACCTTCATCTTGTAATTCCAGTGCTTGTCACAGAACCTTTGCATGAATACATGAGTATTCATCAATTCACTCAATTGCATGAGTACATGGATGAAGAATGAGAAAACCAGGAGCTCTGATACTCAGCCTCACTGCAACCATAAGCAGATTATAAAATTGTAATCTTGATTAGTACTTTCTGTTGTGTCATCTATCGATATATTTCATTTTTCAGAATACTAGGAAAGATCTCAGGTTTTTTGTTTGTGTGTTTGTTTTACTAATCTTAGTTAACCCAAGAATTTTAGGTAAAGAATGTAATTCTTTCCTTTTCTTTCAGATGATGCACAGTTTGCATCTGATGCCTTTAGAGTGTCTTCTCAAGAATCTACAGATGGGTCAAATGTGTGGAATGACCTACTTTTGTAAACAGAAGAACAAGATATACAGAGTTGAAAGGAAAAATATATGATTTAGAAAGATAAATAGGACAAGTTTCGCTACTGGACCGTTTCCATGACATTTTATTGTTTCCCATTAAATATGATGAGAAAATCTTTATTAAAGAAAAATATCTTTGTATTATGTGTGTATGATGGAAATTTATATAGCATTTTAAGTGATGTTTCTCTGCATCTAACTTACTTTTTAGCAGATTTAAACATCAGCAATGTTGAGTTTTCCATATTCTAAGGGATACTATTAGTCACTCAATTGTGTCTGACCCTGTGCAACCCCATGGACTGTAGCCCACCAGGTTCCTCTGTCCATGGAATGAATTCTCCAGGCAAGAATACTGGTGTGGGGAACCATTCCCTTCTCCAAGGGATCTTCCAGATCCTGGGATCAAACTGAGGTCACCTGCATTGCTGGTGGACTCTTTACCATTTGTGCCACCAGAGACGCCCTTTACAAATTCAGACTGAGCTCTAATGCCAGCTATTTAAGCACCATCCAAAGAGCCAGACTTGTCATTAATGTTTAGTGGTGTTGATTGACAGCATTTTGTACTTTCCAGTTTTCATCACTATATATAGACCTAAAGACTTAGATACTGCTGTGGTGGTTTCCATCAATGTTCTAATGTGTTACAGTTGTTAATAGTGCAATAAAACTTACTACATGTAACTTTAAACACAGATTCATAGGCCTTTCCTCATGGAGAAAGAAGATTGCCTGAGTTATTGCCTTTTAAATGAATTAACTTTTTTATAATTTGTATTTGTAATTAGAGGATAGTTACTTTACGATATTGTGATGGTTTCTGCCAAACACTGACTTGAGTTGGCCATAGGTATGCGTATGGCCCCTCCCTCCTGAACCTCCTCCCACCTCCCTCCCCATTTGACCCCTCTAAGTTGTCACAAAGCACCAACTTTGGGTTCCCTGCATCATACAGCAAATTCCAAAAAGACACATGTACCCCAGTGTTCATTGCAGCACTACTTAACAGTAGCTAGGACATGGAAGTAACCTAGATGTCCATCAACAGATGAATGGATAAACAAGCTGTGTATTATTAAACTATAGAAAGGAATGCATTTGAGTCAGTTTTAGTTGACTTTTGATCGACTTTTGGAGACAGTGTTAAAATTAGAGAAAGTTCCTCTGGATAAATAAGATTTGCCTAAGACTTTTCACCTTATCTTTACCTATCTACCAATCTATCTATTTTTGCTTTGCTTTTCGGAAAAAGTCTTGGAAGACTTTTTTTGGAGAAAGCACCAGACAAACAGACATTATCACAAAACTCCCTTAACTCCCATATATCCTCCTAAGGTACCATTTATCCTTCCTAAATGTTATTTGTTCTCCCATAAGTGCCATGCCCAAGTCACCTGTTATTTAGAGGATGCTTTTTTCTCCTACTCCCTATCATTTATTAAGTAGTATAATAACTCCCAGGAATTCCATTAATGCTGAAGAAACTGACGTCGAACATTCTATGAAGAACTACAAGACCTTTTGGAACTAACACCCAAAATAGATGTCCTTTTCATTGTAGGGGACTGGAATGAAAAAGTAGGAAGTCATGAGATACCTGGAGTAACAGGCAAATTTGGCCTTGGAGTCCAAAACGAAGCTGGGCAAAGGCTAACAGAGTTTTGCCAAGGGAACGCACTGGTCATGGCAAACATCCTCTTCCACCTATACAAGATAAGATTCTACACATGGACATCACCAGATGGTCAATACTGAAATCAGATTGATTACATTCTTTGCAGCCATTCAGGTAGGTCCTAAATCAAATCCCTTATGATTATACAGTAGAAGTGACAAACAGATGTAAGTGATTAAATCCGATAGAGTGCCTGAAGAACTATGAACGGAGGTTCATGATATTGTACAGGAGGCAGTGATCAAGAACATCTCCGGAAAAAGAAGCGCAAAAAGGCAAAATGGTTGTCTGAGGAGCGCTTACAAATAGCTGAGAAAGAAGCAAAGTGAAAGGCAAAGGAAAAAAGGAGATATACCTGCCTCAATACCGAGTTCCAAAGAATAGCAAGGAGAGATAATAAAGTCCTCCTCAGGGATCAGTACAAAGAAATAGAGGAAAACAATAGAATGGGAAAGTTAGAGATCTCTTCAAGAGAATTAGAGATACCAAGGGAACATTTCATGCAAAGATCGGCTTGATAAAGGACAAAAATGGTATGGACCTAACAGAAGCAGAATATATTAAGAAGAGGTGGCAAGAATACACAAAAGAACTGTACAAAAAAGATAATCACCATGGAGTGATCACTCACCTAGAGCCAGACATCCTGGAATTTAAAGTCAAGTGGGCCTTAGAAAGCATCACTATGAACAAAGCTAGTGGAGGTGATGGAACTCCAATTGAGCTATTTCAAATCCTGAAAGATGATGCTGTGAAAGTGTTGCACTTAATATACCAGCAAATTTGGAAAACTCAGCAGTGGCCACAGGACTGGAAAAGATCAGTTTTCATTCCAATTCCAAAGAAACGCAATGCCAAAGAATGCTCAAACTACCACACAATTGTACTCATCTCACATGTTAGTAAAGTAATGCTCAAAATTCTCCAAGCCAGGCTTTAGCAATACATGAACCGTGAACTTCCAGATGTTCAAGTTGGTTTTAGAAAAGGCAGAAGAACCAGAGATCAAATTGCCAACATCCGCTGGATCATGGAAAAAGCAAGAGAGTTCCAGAAAAACATCTACTTCTGCTTTATTGACTATGCCAAAGCCTTTGACTGTGTGGATCACAATAAACTGTGGAAAGTTCTGAAAGAGATAGGAATACCAGACCACCTGACCTGCCTCTTGAGAAAACTGTATGCAGGTCAGGAAGCAACAGTTAAAACTGGACATGAAACAACAGACTGGTTCCCAAAAGGAAAAGGAGTACATCAAGGCTGTATATTGTCACTCTGCTTATTTAACTTTTATGCAGAGTACATCATGAGGAATGCTGGGCTGGAAGAAACACAAGCTGGAATCAAGATTGCCAGGAGAAATATCAATAACTTCACATATGCAGATGACACCACCCTTATGGCAGAAAGTGAAGAGGAACTAAGAAGCCTCTTGATGAAAATGAAAGAGGAGAGTGAAAAAGTTGGCTTAAAGCTCAACATTCAGAAAACAAAGACCATGGCATCTGGTCCCATCACTCCATGGGAAATAGATGGAGAAACAATGGAAACAGTCTCAGACTTCAATTTTGGGGCTCCAAAATCACTGCAGATGGTGAGTGCCGCCATGAAATTAAAAGACACTTACTCCTGAGAAGGAAAGTTATGACCAACTACATATTCAAAAGCAGAGACATTATTTTGCCAACAAAGGTCCGTCTAGTCAAGGCTATGATTTCTCCAGTAGTCATGTATGGATGTGAGAGTTGGACTGTGAAGAAAGCTGAGTACCAAAGAATTGCTGCTTTTGAATTGTGGTGTTGGAGAAGACTCTGAAGAGTTCCTTGGACTGCAAGGAGATCCAACCAGTCCATTCTAAGGGAGATCAGTCCTGGGTGTTCTTTGGAAAGACTGATGCTAAAGCTGAAACTCGAGTACTTTGGCCACCTCATGCGAAGTGTTGACTCATTGGAAATGACTCTGATGCTGGGAAGGTTTGAGGGCAAGAAGAGAAGGGGACGACAGAGGATGAGATTGCTGGACGGCATCACCGACTTGATAGACGTTAGTTTGAGTGAACTCCAAGAGTTGGTGCTGGACAGGGAGGCCTGGCATGCTGCAGTCCATGGGATTGCAAAGAGTCGGACACGACTGGGAACCTGAACTGAACTGACTGACTGAAATAAACTTTCAGATTGTTTTTTTCTTTTTTGGTGCTGAAACCCAGGAAATTCCAGAGTTGCTGCCTTTGAAATCATTCTTAGAATGGTCTATGGGGTGGGACCTATGTATACTTACAACTGACTTATGATGTTGTACAGCAGAAACCAACACAACATGGTACAGCAATTACCATCCAATTAAAAAATATTAAGGTTAATAAACAGTAGAACTAGAAAAATAATATCTTTGTCAGCACACACAAAAAATGTATAGATAGGGATTTCAATTTTCTTCTGGTACCTTTCTCACCCTGTATATTTATAATTTTTGATCCATATTTCACCTGAAACTTTTTGGTGAGATAAAAATCTAATTACTTTTCTCTAAATAGTTATCAGGTTATTTCTCCACCATCTACATATAATTTATCTTTTCTAATAGAAAATGTCATCAAGCAAATTTTTAAATCTGAAAAGGGAAATCTTTTTCTACTATATAAAACTTTCAATTTCATCACAATTAAAGACAGCCGTGTATAACCCAAAATCTTTAAAACCACGATTATGTTTATTTGGTTTAAATATGGAAAGACAACAGATCCTAAGAAAATGTCCTCTTAGTCAAGGACACAACCAGCTTATTTCAGTTCTGTGATTACTGACATTCAGTTACATAACTTTAAAACGACCAGTAAAGTGCTCTATAAGGGGAATTATAAGCGAGTCCGAAACCAGCTAAGGCTTTTGCAGCCTATCAAGTCTGTGGGGCGCTAGATCCCACAAAGGTGTCAGCGAGCCTTGGAGGGGAAACACAGGAGGGACTCCTGCCAGGCCCTTCCTCCCCATTTACCTGTTTCTCTTGTCCCTGTCGTTCAGGTCATTCTCTCCCAGCAACAGAACCTGGTGCACTTTGGCTACATTGCCTACGCTGGCAGCTTTGTGGATTTTTCCAAGCCCTCTGTCTCAGATGTGGTACCAGGGCTGGAAGTTGGTTCTATGATGACCTCTCTCTCTCCCCTGGCTGATGGAGGAGCCTAAGGGCAACTCGCCCTTCTTACAAATCTTCATCGAAAAGCCTATGGGCTCCAAACACACCTCACCTCCCCCTAGGCTCTTCACAGTCCCCTAAACCCAACACAAACACTACAGGTAAGCCAGAGCCGTCCAGCCACAACCTCCCAGTTGGGAAGCTCAACAGTTTGGTTTGGAATCTGTCCCGCCACAACCTCCAAGCTGGAAGGCTCAACGGTTTAGAATCTTTGATCCCAGAATGATTGTTGCTAAGCAACGGCACAACGAGCGCAGGCGGCTGCGATGCGCAGGTCGCGCAGCCGAGAGGAGCTACCCGATGTCCGAGGTCAGGATCAGAATCCAGGAGGACCCTATACCCAAAGGGCGGCAGCCAAGAGGAGCTACCCCATGTCCGAGGTCAGGGGCAGCGGCCGGGAGGAGCCACCCTGCGTCCGAAGTTAGTTCAGTTCAGTTCAGTCACTCAGTCGTGTCTGACTCTTTGTGACCCCATGAATCGCAGCACGTCAGGCCTCCCTGTCCATCACCAACTCCCGGATTTCACTCAGACTCACGTCCATCGAGTCCGTGATGCCATCCAGCCACCTCATCCTCTCCTCCCCTTCTCCTCCCGCCCCCAATCCTTCCCAGCATCAGTCTTTTCCAATGAGTCAACTCTTTGCATGAGATGGCCAAAGTACTGGAGTTGCAGCTTTAGCATCATTCCTTCCAAGGAAATCCCAGTGCTGATTTCCTTCAGAATGGACTGGTTGGATCTCCGTGCAGTCCAAGGGACTCTCAAGAGTCTTCTCCAACACCACAGTTCAAAAGCAGTAATTCTTCGGCGCTCAGCCTTCTTCACAGTCCAACTCTCACATCCATACATGACCACAGGAAAAACCATAGCCTTGACTAGACGAACCTTAGTCGGCAAAGTAATTATTATTTTTTAATTACGCATTTGGCTGTGCTGGGTCTTAGTTGAGGCACATGGGATCTTTGGTCTTGATTGCCTGGCACTCAGGATCTTTAGTTGCGCCATGTGAGATCTAGTTCCCTGACCAGGGATTGAACCTGGGCCCCCTGTATTGGAAGCTGAGTCTTAGCCACTAGACCACCTGGAAGTCCCTACGTGAGAAAATGGCCTCAGAAGTACTTTGGGAAAAGAAATGTGGGATCTAAGGCACAGGCTGGAGGAATGGCATTTTAAAGGGAGCCGTGCACTGATGGCCACGGGTGTCCTGACTTCTCTGAGCATCTATGTCCCTAATCGGTGGCCTGTGGGCAACAACAGGGAAGGTATTTTCTCATTGCCTTTACCATGAGAGACACTTTATGTATAACTAATCAATAGCTGGGCTGGGTTTTCGATGCCGCGCAGGCTTTCTCTTTATAGCAACCAAGGGCTACTCTTCATTGCAGTGCAGGGCTTCTCCTGTTGCAGAGCACAGGCTCTAGTGCACGGGTTTCAGCAGTCACAGCTTGTGGGCTTAGTTGCCCTTTGGCATGTGGGATCCTCCCGGACCAGGAATCAAACTCGTGTCCCCTGCAATGGCAGGCAGATTTCCATCCACTGTACCACCAGGGAAGTCCATTTAGAGACAACTCTGAAAAAAAGAATCATCCCATGGCAAAGATACTTCCCTCTGATTCAGTGGCGGTGCAAACTGGCCTGAAGTAAATCCAGCTGGGTTCACACAAAAACATGGGTCATGAGGAAAGCCAGGATAAGACCTCAACCTTTTAAAGAAAAACACAGGATGTGCACCCCAGATTGTGTGTGCCTGGGTGGAGAAGGGCTGGATGTTTTAGGCCAGAACCTAATGTTTTCATTGGTGCCTATTCTACTCACTCTAAACATACCCACGACTGAGCGACCTTACCTTACCTTACCTTAAACATACCCACTAAGTTTCCGTTAGTTATTACAGCTTTTATTTCTATAATTAATTATTTTATAAGCTATTACAACCTTGTAACAATTAATAGTTCAGCTTCCTGACAACATCCTAAGTCAAAACCACAGGTTGAGATGAATACAAATGTTGTTTGGTTCCCAAGAAGGCCAATTTGTTCCAGTTCACTCACATACCAGGTGGAGCAGCTAAAACTTTGATAGAAAAACACAGTTTTGATAGCTTGCCAAGTTTGGGGCAATCACAGCAACTGAAAAATGAGTTGAGTAATCCTGAAAAAAAAAAAGAGAAGGAAAGACAGAAAGTCCCAAATTCTGCAAATGCTCCCTAATTCACCAGACAACCCAACTATGCGTATGTGGAGCAGCCTCCAAGCAGTTAAGCCAAGAATAAAAGAACTGACGGACTTCCTTGTTGGTCCAGGAGTTAAGAGTCCTCCTTCTGACGCAGGGGACTTGGGTTTGATCCCTGGTTGGGTCCCACATGCCATGGGCAACTCAGCGTGCGTGCTACAGTGAAAGATCCTGCATGCCACAACTAAGACCAACACAGCCAAATAAATAAATACTTAGAGTTTGTTTGCTATGACCAGTGCGTTCTCTTTGCAGAACTCTATTAGCCTTTGCCCTGCTTCATTCTGTCCTCCAAGGTCAAATTGGCCTGTTACTCTTGGTGTTTCTTGACTTCCTACTTTTGCATTTCAGTCCTCTATAATGAAAAGGACACTTTTGCGGGTGTTAATTCTGAAAGATCTTGTAGGTCTTCATAGAACCACTCAACTTCAGCTTCTTCAGCATTACTGGCTGGGACATAGACTTGGATTACCATGATATTGAATGGCTTGCCTTGGGAATTAACAGTGATCACTCTGTCGTTTTTGAGACTGCATCCAAATACTGCATTTTGGACTCTTGCTGACTGTGTTAGCACCTCCATTTCTTCTAAGGGATTATTGCCCACAGTAGTAGATATAATGGTCGTCTGAGTTAAATTCACCCATTCCAGTCCATTTTAGTTTGCTGATTCCTATGTTGACATTTGCTCTTGCCATCTCCTTTTTGGTTACTTTCAATTTGCCTTTATTCATGGACCTAACATTCCAGGTTCTTATGAAGCATTGCTCTTTATAACATCGAACCTTTCTTCCATCACCAGTTACATTCACAACTGTGTGTTATTTTTGCTTTGGCTCGGTCTTTTCATTCTCTCTGGAGTCATTTCTCCACTGATGTCCAGTAGCATATTGGGCACCTACCAACCTGGGGAGTTCATCTTTCAGTGTCCTATGTTTGCCTTTTCATACTGTTCATTGGGTCTGAAGACAGGAATACTGAAGTGGCTTGCCATTCCCTTTTCCAGTGTACCACATTTTGTCACAACTCTCCACCATGACCAGTCCATCCTGAGTGACGCTACATGGCATGGCTCATAGTTTCATTGAGTTAGACAAAGATGTGGTCCATGTGATTAGATTGGTTTTTTTCCTGTGATTGTGGTTTTCAGTCTGTCTGTCCTCTGGTGGAGAAAGATAAGAGGCTTATGAAAGCTTCCTTATGGGATAGACTGAGGGGGGAAATGGGTCCTGTTCTGATGGGCCATGCTCTGTAAATCATTAATCCAATTTTCTGTTGATGTGTGGAGCTTGTTCCCCAACCTACATGGCATGGCTCATAGTTTCATTGAGTTAGACAAAGATGTGGTCCATGTGATTAGTTTGGTTTTTTTCCTGTGATTGTGGTTTTCAGTCTGTCTGTCCTCTGATGGAGAAAGATAAGAGGCTTATGAAAGCTTCCTTATGGGATAGACTGACTGAGGGGGGAAATGGGTCCTGTTCTGATGGACCATGCTCTGTAAATCATTAATCCAATTTTCTGTTGATGTGTGGAGCTTGTTCCCCACCCCCACCCCCACCTGCTATTTACCTGGGGCCAAACTATGATGGAGATAATGAAGATAATGGTGAACTTCCTTAAAAGATCTTATGCATGTACTGCTACAGTCGGTGCCCCCAACGTTGCAGCAGGCCATCTCTGACCCATAACTTTGCAGGAGATTCCCAGATACCCACAGGCAAGTCTGGGACAGTATCCTGTGTGAGCACTGTTCCTTTCTCATAGGAGATCAATAAACTTGTGCTGCGTGAATAAAGATTTCTAGTGAGTAGGTTTAAATATGCTAAATGGTCTTAATTTTTATAAGGGACATTTCTAACTTGTTCAAAGGAAAATATTTCTCATGATGATTCTTTCAAGTTTTAGAAAACTATGTTAAATTTCAGCTAAAAATATAGAACAAAAATTATGTATACACTAAAATTATATGAGACCACTGTCATATTATTTTTGCAAAACTAGCAATGCAATTAGATTTATGTAATCACGTTTATTTGGAACATGCATTCTCCTTTCCAAACATTTCTGAGTACTCCCAAGCAGCTTTATGACCAATATAGAAATAGTGTTTTATGTTTAATTCCTTGGCAGAGCAACCTGTTTTCAAATATTATTTCAGTGGTGGCATTAGTGGTAAAGAACCCACCTGCTAAGAAGACATAAGAGATGCAGATTCAGTCCCTGGATGGGAAAGATACTCTGGAGGAGGGCACAGCAACCCACTCCAGTATTCTTGCCTTGAGAATCCCATGAACAGAGGATCCTGATGGGCTACTGTTCTTAGGTTCAGGAAGAGTCAGATAAGACTGCAGAGACTTAGCATGCAAGCAAGCACTGTAAAAGTACACTCTGCAAATGGAATGTAGGGGACATACCTGGACACTTCTGTTTGATAAGCTGGACTACTTTAGGCTGAAATCAATGGCTTTTAGCAATTATACCAAATAGGTGGTTATTTGTAAATGCCAATCCTTTATATTTAAGTCTACTATGACATCAAGGTATAATTGTCACTTTCATCCTCCTATGAATTACATTTTTTTCCTTCCAATCATTAGACATCTTTTCTTAAAGCCCTCCTGCCAACCTCACTAACATTTTGTATTGATATATTAGTAGTTTGTATTTTGTGGTTGAGGAATACTATTCAATCTGGAACTGTGACAGTAACACATTGATGTAAAAAATGATGACTCCTTATTGCTATTTATGGTTAGAGTGATATTTCAATTGTTTTAATGAAAAATTTAAAAATTTCTTTAGTAATATACAAATGTTAATTTTTATGCTGGTTAAACTCGTTGGAAATGCAACACTGAGTGGTTTATACTAAAATAAGTATTTTGTGACTTGAGTGTTAAGTAAATTCATGAAGTACCAATATAAAAAATTGAGGAATATAAACAGAACACCTGCAGTCATTCTTGATTAGTTATTAAAGGCCTTTCAAATCAAAATTTCTTATATAACGTTTTAAATTATCACACTACCATATGTATTTCAGAGTTATAAGGCAGAGTCAAGGAAATATTTTAGTTCGTATCATAACAGAATTGCGAGGCCATAGAAAGGATTTAGGCAAGAAAATGCTATTATTAAATTTATATTTTTAAAATGATATCTCTAGCTCTTCAAAGGATAATATAGGAATGCAATAGTGAAAAAGAAAATCAGCTCCTTAGTTTTCCTAGTAATCTACCAACAAGATATTGGTAGATTTGGGCTAGAGCAGTGGTTTTTAATGTGTTGTTCAGAAGTTTTGATATAACGTTTTAAATTATCACACTACCATATGTGTTTCAGAGTTATAAGGCAGAGTCAAGGAAATATTTTAGTCCGTATCATAAGAGAATTGCGAGGCCATAGAAAGGATTTAGGCAAGAAAATGCTATTATTAAATTTATATTTTTAAAATGATATCTCTAGCTCTTCAAAGGATAATATAGGAATGCAATAGTGAAAAAGAAAATCAGCTCCTTAGTTTTCCTAGTAATCTACCAACAAGATATTGGTAGATTTGGGCTAGAGCAGTGGTTTTTAATGTGTTGTTCAGAAGTTTTGAAGAAGTTGGTCTGCTAGATTAATTATTTTCAAAATAATATCAAGATATGATTTACTTTCATTCCCTTTCGTATCTCACAATTGTGCAGTAGAGTTTTTAATCTCACAAGTGTTCAATAGAGTTAATCAGAGCTACTAACATGTGATAGTCTAAGAGACTGGATGCAGAAGCAGAAAAAAGACTGTAGTTATCTTCTGTTAAGTCAGATCAAAAAGATTTGTTAAAATTTAAAACATTGCCTTTTTCCTTACTTACTTTTTGTTTTGATAAGAGCAGTTATTTTTGAATAAATTACATGAACACTATAAGTATTTACTATTGCTGTTTCCAAGTGGATATTTTTTATTCTTATTTTTGCTGTCCAATATAGTAAATGTGAATTACTCTAATCCACTAAGCAAATGCTATTTGGGATGCTTAATAATTTTTAAGACTATATAGAGATCTTGTGACCAAAATGTTTGAGGTTTCCTGGACTAGTCTCTGCCAGTTAGAGTATTGCCTTCATAATTTTAACCTGTTAGTTTATATAAACTTATTTCTTGAGTTTACTCAGCCTCCACATACAATCCCTCTATAATGCCTGTTGACTCTATCCCTAAACTTCTTGTCATAATTATACAATTTCCATTGCTCTCACTCCCATAGAATGAGAAATCAGATATTTGTTTTAACACTGTCAAATTCCATTTTCATTCTCCTCCAAAGGAAAACGGAAGGTTAAATTCTGAACTCCTCACTTTGATGGAGATTAATCTGTCCAATCAGATCCATTTTCCCTCATCACAGGAATATATGTCAATTGTAAATAACAATAATCACCTTTGGCGACTGTGTGTTGTAAGTGGCAGGACAGTCCACTATGCTAATCATAGATTAGTGACTTATTGGGAACTGTAACTATTCAAAGAAAATAAACTACTTTCTTTAGCTTTTGTATTTCTGGGTTAAAAAAAAAAATCTAACAACCTGCCTCTTAAGCTGTCTTTCTCTGCTTATTTTTCTTTGTATTATTTGCCACCATTTATATAGTATATGTTTTCTTATTTGCTTATTGTCTTTCCAGCACTGGAATATGAACTCCATAGGGCAGAGAATTTGTCTTTTGTTAACTGCTAATTTCTAGTGATTAACATTATAAGTTCCCACCTTGAATAGTCCAGAGAGCCCTTTCATCCACTCAACAAATCTGTATTGAACTTATCATATATATATCGGAGATTGCAGATATAAATATTTCAACACAATAAGCAAGAGTCATGCCCCCTTGGAGCATTCCCATATATTAAGTTTGATATGCCTTATTAAGACAATCACACTAACACACATGTGTTAGTGTGTGTTAGAGACAAATGGATTTCAACACTGATGCAATGGAAATGAACTTGGGCAAACTCCAGGAGATGGTGAGGGACAGGGAAGCCTGGTCTTCTGCAGTCCATGGGATCATAAAGAGTCAGACATGACTGAGTGACTGAACAACAAAAACCTAGTAAGCATCATATGCTCAAAAAGTATTTTATTACATCAATAAATATTCTAGTTTCTTGTAGCACAGTGTGCCTTTCTGTGTCACTACCGCACTTCTATTTGCCATTTTTGTTCATTTGTGTTAGCGTGATTATCTTAAATCATATCACACTCAATTTATGAGAAAGCTCCAAGGGGTCATGACTCGCACTTATTTTGTTGAAAATCTATATCTACAATCTACAGTAGATTGTATATAAACTAGTATATCTGGAAGCTCAATACAGATTTGTTGAGTGGACGAAAGGGCTCTCTGGACTATTTGAGGTGGCAATAAGTAGATGATTGCCTTCTTACAGATTTTAGAAGAGTGTGACTTGATGGACATTAAGTTTAAAGGCAGCTGTTTAATGCAAGTTACCCTTGTACTTAATGAATGCCTTTAAATTTAAATATTTATCCACCCCAACATATTTACTATGACAAATTTTAATAAATAAATTTATTTTTAGAGCAGTTTTAGGTTATAGCAAAACTGAGAGGAGGGTACACAGCTTTCCCATATACCCCCAACTCCCACTCATGCATAGCTTTCCTCATTATCAACCAGAGTGGTACATTTGTTATAATGGATGAATCTACAATGATGCAACATTATCCATCAAAAGCTATAGTTTATATTAAGGATCATTCTTGGTATTGTATATTTTATTGTTGTTTAGCTGCAAAGTCACATTAGACTCTTTTGCTACCCTGTGGACTATATAGCCCACCAGGCTTCTCTGTCCATGGGATTTTGCAGGCAAGAATACTGGAGAGAGTTGCCATTTCCTTCTTCAGGGAGTCTTCCTGACCCAGAGATCGACCTTGCATCTCCGGTATTGGCAGGTGAGTTCTCACCACTGAGCCACCAGGGAAACCGTTGCACACTCTGTGGGTATGCAGAGTAGTTTCACTGCCCTGAAAATATTCTGTGCTCCCTCATCTCTCCACCCCCGTAACCTCTGTCAACTGCTGATCTTTTTACTGTCTCCATAGTTTTGTCTTTTCCAGAATGTCACATAACACGGTATATTTACTTTTCAGGACACTATATATTTACTTTTCAGGTTAGTGTCTTTCACTTAGTAGTATAGGTGACCTGATGAACTGACATTGTCACATCATTACTATTCAAGAAAGTGAAAGTCACTCAGTCATGTCTGACTCTTTGCAATTCTATAGACTATACAGTCCATGGAATTCTCCCGGCTAGAATACTGGAGTAGGTAGCCATTCCTTTCTCCAGGAGATCTTCCCACCCCAGGAATCGAACCCAGATCTCCCACATTGCAGGTGAATTTTTTACCAGCTGAGCCATCAGGGAAGATCAAAGTGAAAGTCATTCAATCATGTCTGACTCTTTGTGACCCCATGGACTATAGAGTCCATGGAATTCTCCAGGCCAGAATGCTAGAGTGGGTAACCTTTCCTTTATCCAGGGGATCTTCCCAACCCAGGGATTGAACCCAGGTCTCCTACATTCAGGGGAATTCTTTACCAGCTGAGCCACCAGTCCATAGTTTAATAGTATTCACTATCTTAGTATTGTATATAATCTGTGGGTATGTACAAATGTATGATGACATATATTCATCATTAGTGTATCATTCAGAATTACTTGACTGCCTGAGAAAAACTGCACTATTCTTGCTCTTTCTTCACCTTACTCTTGCAATCCACTGACTGTTTTGTCTCCACAGGTTTTTTTTTTTTTTTTTCCTTCCTGAATATCATAAAAGTTGGAATCATATAGTATGTAGCCTTTCCAGATTGACTTTTTTAACATTAATAATACGCATTTAAATCTTCCATGTCTTTTATGGTTTGATAGCTCATATTTTTTTAGCATGCAATAATATTCTATTAT
The DNA here is from genome assembly GCA_006408675.1 of Madoqua kirkii. Lineage (NCBI taxonomy): Eukaryota > Metazoa > Chordata > Mammalia > Artiodactyla > Bovidae > Madoqua > Madoqua kirkii. The sequence goes on along the minus strand of SJYC01145540.1, from coordinate 305 downwards.
CTGGTTATACCACAGTTTATTTATCCGTTCATCTACTAAGACATTTTAGTTGTGTTTCCAAGTTTTGGCAGTTATGCATAAAGTTGCTATAAACATCCATCTGTTGGTTTTTGTATGAATATAAGTTTTGAACAGTAGTCTTTTTTCAGATGAGTTTTTTGCAAATATTTTCTCCCAGTCTGCTTTTTGTCTTTTCATTTTATTTCTCTTTCTTTCTTTCCTTTTAAATAAATGTCAAGGTTATCATTATTTTTTTTCAAGGATCATATTTTTGATGTTGTACCTAAAAAGTCATAGCCAAATGC
>SJYC01145533.1:0-12273 GCA_006408675.1 Madoqua kirkii | reverse complement strand
AAATAAATTTCTGAAATTTGTGGCTATTTCTATAATGAATTAGGTGGACTTTTTATCAAGCAGGTATTACATTTTTCTCATTCATGCCTGTATTAACCAATACCTGAGAATCCATAATTAAAATTAGGCCCCCAATAAATGTTAATATATAAATGATGCAATTTTTCTTGCACTTGTTTGATTCAGTTTTGAGTATAAATTTTCTGAAATTAGGAGACACAAAAATCTATAGGCATATATCATTTTTTTTCATATTAGGAAGTCATCATGAATCAAGGCATATCTCATTTTATTTCACTTTGTTCTATTGTACTTTGGAAACATTGCAACTTTTGCAAATTAAATAAAGCAAGCCTGTATAAAGAAGCCTTTTCCCAACAATATTACTCATTTGTATCTCTGTGCCATATTCTGATAATTCACATATTCTTCTAACTTTTCCATCACTGTTATAATTGTCAGTGATTTTTGATATACTGTCATGACTTTTGGGACACATTAATAAGATGACACACTTAATCGATAAATATTATGTATTTTTTTACTTACTCCATCAGGTTGCCTTTCCACATTTTCCTTCATCTCTTTGAACCTACTTTATTCAATAAGACACAAGAGTATTAAAAAATTAGGCAAATAAGTAACCCTGTCATGGCCCCTAACTATACAAGGCAAAAGAAGAGTTGTGCATCTCTCACTTTAATTAAAATCTAGAAAGTATTAAGCTTAATGAGGAAAGCATGTTGAAAGCAGAGATAGGAAAAAAGTAAGCCTCTTGTTCCAGCCAGTTTGCCAAGTTGTAAATGCAAAGGAAAAGTTATTGATGGAAATTAAAACTGCTACTCCATTGAACATATGAATGGTTAAAAAAAGAAAAAAAAGTGAGATAGTCTTATTCTTACTGAGAAAGTTTTACTCATCTATATAAAACATCAAATCAGCTACAACATTCCCTTAAGCCAAAGCCTAGGCCAGAGGCTTTGTCTCAGTCACTTCAGTCTTTCTGACTCTGCGACCTTATAGACTGTAATACATGAGACTCTTCTGTCCATTGGATTCTCCAAGCAAGAAAATGAATGGGTTTCCAGGCCCTCTTCTAGAGGATCTTCCTGACTGAGGAGTCAAACCCACATCTCTTGTGTCTTCTGCACTGGCAGGCAGATTCTTTACCACTTAGCCACCTGAGAAGCCCAGAGGAAGGCCCTCAGTTCAGTTCAGTTACTCAGTCATGTCCGACTATTTGTGACCCCATGAATCACAGCACACCAGGCCTCCCTGTCCATCACCAACTCCCAGAGTTCACTCAGACTTACGATCATAGAGTAGGTGATGCCATCCAGCCATCTCATCCTCTGTCGTCCCCTTCTTCTCATGCCTCCAATCCCTCCCAGCATAAGAGTCTTTTTCAGTGAGTCAGCTCTTCACATGAGGTGGCCAAAGTACTGGAGTTTCAGCTTTAGCATCAGTCTTTCCAATGAACACTCAGGACTTATCTCCTTTAGGATGGACTGGTTGGGATCTCCTTGCAGTCCAAGGGACTCTCAAGAGTCTTCTCCAACACCACAGTTCAAAAGCATCAATTCTTCAGTGTTTAGCTTTCTTCACAGTCCAACTCTCACATTCATACATAACTACAGGAAAAACCATAGCCTTGACTAGATGGACCTTTGTTGGCAAAGTGATGTCTGCTTTTGACTATGCTATCTAGGTTGGTCATAACTTTCCTTCCAAAGAGTAAGCGTCTTTTAATTTCATGGCCGCAATCACCATCTGCAGTGATTTTGGAGCTGAAAAAAAGTCTGACGCTGTTTCCACTGTTTCCCCTCTATTTCCCCTGAAGTGATGGGGCCAGATGACATGATCCTAGTTTTCTAAATGTTGAGCTTTAAGCCAACTTTTTCACTCTCCTCTTTCACTTTTATCAAGAGGCTTTTTATTTCCTCTTAACTTTCTGCCATAAAGGTGGTGTCATCTGAATATCTGAGGTTATTGATATTTCTCCCAGCAATCTCGATTCCTTTAGTGCTTTTCAATTCTCTAAAGGCTGAGAGAAATGAGGATGCAGCTGAAAAAAACAAAACAAAAACAAAAAAAAAAAACTTGAAGATAGTTGACGTTTGTTCATGAAGTTTAAGGAAAGAAACTGTATCCATAGTATGAAAATGCAAGGTGAATCAGCAAGTGCTGATGCAGAAGCTGCAGCAAGTTATCCAGATCTAGCTGAGATAATTAGTAAAGGTGGTTACAGTGAAAATATACTTTCAATGTAGGTTAAATAACCTTATATTGGAAGAAGGTGTCATGTAAAAATTACATAGCTAGAGAGGAGGAGTCAGTGCCTGGCTTCAAAACTTAAAAGATCAGGCTGAATTTCTTGTTAGAGGCTAATACAAGTGGTGACTTTAAGTTGAACCAAATACTCATTTACCATTCTATAGATGCTAGGGCCCTTAGTACTTGGACTAATTAACTCGATCTGTGCTTTATCAAAGGCACAGTAAAGCTTGAATGATAGAAAGTTTGTTTACCACATGGTTTACTGAATATTGGAGGTTCACTGTTGAGGCCTACTCTTCAAAAAATAGTTTTCATTTCTTTTTTTTCAAAATTTACAGTTCATTGACAATACACCTGCTCACCCAAAGGTTCTAATGGAGATATTTTGTTGTTGTTCAATCAGTAAGTTGAGTCTGACTCTTTGTGACCCCATGGGCTGTAGCCCATACAGTGAGATTATTGTTGCTTTTATGCCTGCTGGCACATTATCCATTCTGCAGGATATGGATCAAGGAGTCATTTGCATATCAAATGTTATAACAAGAAGTATATTTCATAAACTGACATAGATAGTGATTCTTCTGTCCACAGAAGATCCTCTGTAGGAAGGCATGGCAACCCACTCAATTATTCTTAACTGGAGAATCCCATGGACAGAGGAGCCTGGCAGTCTACTGTCCCTCGGGTCTCAAAGAATGGATATGACTGAAGCTACTTAACAGGAAGGCATTGATTAGTTTGAGCAAAGTAAATTGAAAACTTTTTGGAAAGGATTCACCATACTAGATGCTACTAAGAACTCATGAGGAGAAATAACATAATCAGAAGTTTCAGTTCAGTTCAGTCATTCTTGTGTCTGACTCTTTGAAATGACATGGACTATGGCACATCAGGCTTCCCTGTCCATCACCAACTTCAAGAGCTTTCACAAACTCATGTCCATTGAGTCAGTGATATCATCCAACTATATCTGTCATCCACTTCTCCTCCTGCCTTCAATCTTTCCCAGCATCAGGGTATTTCCAATGACTCAGGTCTTCCCATTAGGTAACCAAAGTATTATAGCTTCAGTTTCAGCATCTATCCTTTCAGTGTATATTCAGAACTGGTTTCCTTTGGGGTTGACTGGTTTGATCTTTTTGCAGTCCAAGGAACTCTCAAGAGTCTTCTCCAATACCACAACTCAAAAGCATTGATTCTTCAGCTTTCAGCATTCTTTGTGTTTCAACTCTCACATCCATACATTACTACTTGAAAAACCACAGCTTTGACTAGATGGACATTTGTCAGCAAAGTAATGTCTCTGCTTTTTAATATGCTGTCTAGGATCTTCATTGCTTTTCTTCCAAGGAACAAGGATCCTTTAATTTCATGGCTGCAGTCACCATCTGTAGTGATATCAGAGCCCAAGAAAATAAAGTCTGTCACTGTTTCCATTGTTTTCCCATCAATTTACCATGAAGTGATGGGACCAGATGCCATGATCTTAGTTTTCTGAATGTTGAGTTTTAAGCTATCTTTTTCATTCTCTTCATCAAGAGGTTCTTCAGTTTCTCTTTGCTTTCTACCATAAGGATGGTGTCATCTGCATATCGGAGGTTATTAATATTTCTCCCATCAATCTTGCTTCCAGCTTGTGTTTCATTCAGCCTGGCATTTCCCATGATGTATTCTGCATATAAGTTAAATAAGTAGGGTGACAATATACAGCCTTGATTTATTCCTTTCCCAATTTTGACCAGATTGTTGTTCTATGTCTGGTTCTAACTGTTGCTATTTGACCTGCATACAGATTTCTTAGGAGGCAGGTAAGGTGATCCGATATTCCCATATCTTGAAGAATTTTCCAGTTTGTTCTGACCCACATAGTCAAAGGCTTTGATGTACTTGATAAAAAAGATATTATTAAAAAGAGATGCTGGAAATTTTATCTCTGGTTCCTTTGCCTTTTCTAAATCCAGCTGTAACATCTGAAAGTTCTCAATTCATGTATTGCTGAAGCCTAGGTTGGAGAGTTTTGAGCATTACTTTGCTAACATGTGAAATGAGTGCCATTCTGCAGTAGTTTGAACATTCTTTGGCATTAACTTTCTTTGGGATTGGGATGAAAACTCACCTTTTCCAATCCTGTGGCCACTCCTGAGTTTTCTAGATTTGCAGGCATATTGAGTGCAGCACTCTCACAGCATCATCTTTTAGGATTTGAAACAACTCAGCTAGAATTCCATTACCTCCACTAGCTTTGTTTGTAGTGATGCTTCCTAAGGCCCACTTCACTTTGCACTCCAGGATATCCGGCTCTAAGTTAGTTATCACACCATCATGGTTATCTGGGTCATGAAGATTTTTTTTTGTATAGTTCTGGGTATTTTTGCCACCTCTTAATACTTCTGCTTCTTTTCTGCCCATACTGTTTTTGTCTTTTATTGTGCCCATCTTTGCATGAAATGCTTCCTTGGTATCCCTAATTTTCTTGACGTAATCTCTAATCTTTCTCACCCTATTGTTTTCCTTTATTTCTTTGCATAGATTAGTTAGGAAGGCTTTCTTATCTCTCGTTGTTATTCTTTGGAACTCTGCATTCAGATGTGTTTATCTTTCCTTTCCTCTTTTGCCTTTTGCTTCTCAGAAATTTAGAATTCAGTTTTGATCCTTATGGATGGCACTTTGAAGGACTCAAGGCTTCAGTGGAGGGAGAAACTGCAGATATGGTGTAAATAGCAAAATACCTAAAGTTAGAAATGGAGCCTGAAGACTTGACTGAATTTCTAGTCTCTTGACATTTTGGGGCTTCCCCGGTGTTGGGATAGTAAAGAATCTGCATGTAATGTGGGAGACCCAAGTTCTATCCCTGGGCTGGGAAGACCCCCCTGGAGAAGTGAATGGCTATTCACTCCACTATTCTTGCCTGGAGAATTCCCTGTATTGAGGAGCCTGGTGGGATACAATCCATGCCATCACAAAGAGTTAGACAAGACTGAGCAACTAACACTCACTCATTCAATGATAACACTTTAGCGAATGATAATTTCTTTCTTATGAATGAGCAAAGTGAGTTGTTTTTGCAATAGAATTTACTCCTGGTGAAGATAGTGTGAGGATTGTTGAATTAACAAAATGTTTATTACACAAGCTTAGTCAATAAAGCAGTAGCAAGGTTTGAGAAGATTGACTCCAATTTTGAAAGAATTTCTACTGTGGGTAAAATGGTATCAAAGAGCATTACAAGCTACAGAAGAAAAAAAAAAAAATCAGCTCATGAAAGAAAGAATCAATAGATGCAGGAAAATTCCCTGTTGTCTTGCCATAGCCACCTAAACCTTTAGCAACCACCACCTTGATCAATCAGTGGCCATTAACTTCAGATAAAACTCTCCACCAGGGAAAAAAAAAAAATATTAGGATTTACTGAAGGGTTAGATAATTAACATTCTTTAACAATGAGGTATTTTTAAATTGAAGTGTGTACATTATTTTTATGTATATAAAATAAATGTACAAAATAAATTTCCTTTCTCCTTGGACAGCAAGGAGATCAAACCAGTCAGTCCTAAAGGAAATGAACCCTTAATATTCATCAGATGTGCTGAAGCCAAAGCTGCAATATTTTGGCCACCTGATGCGGAAAGCTGACTCATTGCAAAGACCCTGATTCTGAGAAAGACTGAGAGCAAGAGGAGAAGAGGGTGACAGAAGATGACGTGGTTGCATGGCATCATGGACTCAATGGACATGAATTTGAGCAAACTTTGGGAAATGGTAAAGGACAGGGAAGCCTGCCATGTGCAGTTCATGTAGTCACAAAGAGTTGGACACAACTGAGTGGCTGAACAACAAATTTTAAAATTAAGGTATGTATGTTTTTTTAACAGATATAATGCTATTGTGCACTTAATAGACTTTAATATACTGTAAACATAACTTTTATATGCATTAGAAAATCAAACATTTGCATGACTGGCTTTATTGTGATATTTTATTTACTATGGAAGTCTGGAAAAACTTGCAATTTCTCTGAGGCATGCCTGTATTCACATGTAACCAAAGTCTATTGTAAAGTATTTTTCAAAATTAGATTTCAGAAATTTAACACAGTTAACTTCCCATGATCCTATTTTCATCATAAAGTGATAGGTGCTCTTATGTCAGCCAAGGCAGAACTGAGTTACCAGAACAAAGTGAGCCCTTGATATCTCTGTAGTATCTATAAATATCCACTCCAAATAACTTGTTTTATACTTATAAAAGACTCTCAATAAACATCAATTCAGTTAAAGCAAAAAAAATAAAAGTTTAATCTCCAGCATCAACTACCACAGATATTCCATATGTCATTTTCTCAAGGCATCAGGTATTGTATAGTTTGCAAAACACCTAAGGGGGCCAATTTTGCTAAACAATTTGAAGCTAATGGGATCTCTTGTTACCAGTGGCTGTGGGAATAGTACAGAAGACTTCATTTCAAAAGACACTACACTGCTCTGAATCAGTCCTTATAACAGAAAATTGAGAACATACTTGATACGGTTTCAAAATAGGAATTTTAGGGAAAACTATCACCTGATCCATTCCAATATAAAAGAATGTTCATAATATAAATGTCAGCTCTCAAAAAAAAAAAAAAAAGTCCCAAATCTTAATTTGTTGTTGTTCCATTGCTAAGCTGTGTCTGACTCTTTGCAAACCCATGGACTGCAGCACAGTACTAAATGATATCATTTCTAACATATAAATTATATCATATTTATGTGTAACACGTGGTATATATTATATTTACTTAAAGTTAAAATTGCCTTATGATGCTAGCATTAAAACAGTCTTTTTTATTTCCTTCAAGAGAAAAAAAAATGAATTGAGCCTGAAAGTTGAATTGTCTGATCAAGATTTAAGTACTGCTGTTAAATTACATTGTCATCCTTGTAATAAATTTTGATTAAGAATTTACACCTTTGTGAACAGATTAGCAGACCTAATTGATTTTGATTTGTTAACTTCAATTTGCAGTTTTAAAAAGGTGTAACCTCACCCAGATTTATGGTTGACGCTCTTGTGTTTGAATTAGTGAATTTAGTATTTGATCTCATATTAAGAAGAATTTTGGTTAAGTATATATATTTCTGAATGGAAATTTGCCTTAACTCCTGGCCATTGAATATATTTTCATTATTGTCCCCAGTTATTAATCTCCAAACATTTGAAATAATAATTTTACATCTCATTTACTATCTGTCAACCACCAGTTTCTTGTTTCATGTAATTATGAGGACAATTTATCTTGTGTTTTTGTCTTCACATCATCCCCCTGGACTTTGCCTGCAGTGATAGACATATGGCCAAAATGTTTTAATTCAGTTGTTAACATACCATATTGCACATAACAATCACTTATCATAGAAACTGTTAAATACTGTGGGAGAAGCCTGGACAGTAATTATAAATTATCTCATAATTATATTTTAAGGTTTGAAAAATCAGTGTTTATAGATATTCATTACATGACAATGAGTTCTTGTTCAGAACAAATACAGATGCAGAGTGTAAGGATTGTTTTCTGGTTATTTCAGCTATTTTTTAAATTTTGGCATCAAATACAACAAAAATATTTTGGCAGTTGACAAATGATACAATGATTCTATATCATACAGTACTTAAATAGGCTTAGAATATTTTATTTCAACAAGTAAACTTATTTTTTATTTAAATAAACAATGGTAAAACTTATTGGGGCAGTTAATTAGCCTAAAGTACAATTGTAGCAATATTTATAAAATAATTTGTGTGTTTTTTTATTTTTAATTGAAGGATAGTTGCTTTATAGAATTTTGTTGTTTTCTGTCAAACATCAACATGAATGAGTCATAGGTATACATATGTCCCCTCCTTCTTTAATCTCCTTCCTATCTCCCTCCTCATCACACCCCTCTAGTTTGATAGAGTCCCCATTTGAGTTCCCTGAGTCATACAGTAAATTCCCTTTGGGTATCAGTTTTACAAATGGTAATGTAAGTTAATTGGCATCATGGAGATTTTTATTCAGTTATTTTCTTTATTATTGCCAGTAGCTTCACTTTCCCCTAAAATTTGATCTCAGGAAATCTAAGTTCAGTTCAGTTGCTCAGTGTGTCTGATTCTGACCCCATGGACTGCAGCACGCCAGGCTATCCTGTCCATCACCAGCTCCTGGAGTCTACTCAAACTTATTTCCATCGCATTGATGATGCCATCTAACCATCTCATCCTCTGATGTCCCCTTGTCCTCCCGCCTTCAATCTTTCCTAGCATCAGGATCTTTTCCAATGAGTTGGTTGTTTGCATCTGGTGCCAAAGTATTCGAATTTCAATTTCAGCACCAGGACTTCCAATGAATATTCAGGACTGATTTCCTTTAGGATAGACTGGTTGGATCTCCTTGCTGTCCAGGGGACTCTGAAGAGTCTTTTACAATGCCACAGCTCAAAAGCATTAATTTTTCAGTGCTCAACTTTCTTTATAGTCCAACTCTCACATCCATACATGACTACTGGAAGAACAATAGCTTTGGCTAGATGGACTTTTGTTGATAAAGTAATGTCTCTGCTTTTTAATATGCTGTCTAGGTTGGTCATAGCTTTTCTTCCAAGGAACAAGGAGTAAGCCTCTTTTAATTTTATGGCTGCAGGCACCATCTGCAGTGATTTTGGCATCCCCCAAAATAAAGACTCTCACCATTTACACTGTTTCCCTATCTATTTGCCATAAAGTGACAGGACCAGATGCCATGATCTTAGTTTTCTGAATGTCGAGTTTGAAGCCAACTTTTTCACTCTCCTTTTTTACTTTCATCAAGAGGCTAATTAGTTCCTCTTTATTTTCTGCCTTAAGGGTGGTGTCATCTGTATATTTGAGGTTATTAATATTTCTCCCAGCAATCTTGATTTCAGCTTGTGCTTCATCCAGCCCAGCATTCTGCTTGATATACTCTGCATATAAGTGAAATAAGAAGCATGATATTATATAGCCTTGACATACTCCTTTCCTGATTTGGAACCAGTTTGTTATTCCTTGTCTAGTTCTAACTGTTGTTACTTGACCTACATACAGATTTCTCAGGAGGCAGGTCAGGTGGTCTGGTATTCCCATATCTTTGAGAATTGTCCACTGTTTGTTGTGATTCACACAGTCAAAGGCTTTGGCATACTCAAAAAAGCAAAAGAAGATATTTTTCTGGAACTGTCCTGCTTTTTTTATGATCCAGTGGATGTTGGCAACTTGATCTCTGGTTCTTCTGTCTTTTCTAAATCCAGCTTGAACATCTGGAAGTTCACAGTTCATGTACTGTTGAAGCTTGCCCTAGAGAATTTTGAGCATTACTTTGCTAATGTGTGAGATGAGTGAAATTGAGTGGTAGTTTGAACATTCTTTGGTGGCCACAGGACTGGAAAAGGTCATTTCATTCCAATCCCAAAGAAAGGGAATCTAAACTCTAAACAATGCTTCCTGATTTTCCAGTTTTCCTTCCTCCACATCTTCTCCAAAATATACGTCACTTCTTCAGGTACTTTAGCTTTGACTACCTGTTATTATTGCTGAAGTATTCCTTTTATCTGCTTATTTTCCTCTACAGCCATTTTACTATCTGATTCATTCTATTACCACTCCTTTACACATAGGCTCAAACCACTGTTTCTTTTTTCCTTCCTATACATATGGAACAGAGGAGTTGGTTGTGGTATTTAACTTCTGCCCAACATGTGAAGTGGCAGTGAAAGCTTATAAAAAAGATAATGACATTTTAATGTAATTTAAAAACATATAGTGCATATAAGTTTTTAAGAAAAATATCAAACTATACATAAAGGTACGAATGGTATTTTCCCTTTTGTCTCAGGCTTCAACATGACTCATGGAAACACTTATATATCCTACCTACCAAATTCTACAGCCATTTTACTATCTGATTCATTCTATTACCACTCCTTTACACATAGGCTCAAACCACTGTTTCTTTTTTCCTTCCTATACATATGGAACAGAGGAGTTGGTTGTGGTATTTAACTTCTGCCCAACATGTGAAGTGGCAGTGAAAGCTTATAAAAAAGATAATGACATTTTAATGTAATTTAAAAACATATAGTGCATATAAGTTTTTAAGAAAAATATCAAACTATACATAAAGGTACGAATGGTATTTTCCCTTTTGTCTCAGGCTTCAACATGACTCATGGAAACACTTATATATCCTACCTACCAAAATCATATAACTTCTTATCTTTGAATAAGCTGATTCACACTATTCTTATTTTCTATAGAATGTTTATCTTTTTCATATGAGTAACTGGATATAATATTTGAAAGAATAGAAACTTTGGAGTCAAACTAACTGGATTTCACATCCCTGTTCTGCTGTATGTTAAATATTTACTTTGGTGAATTTACATTTATACCTGGATCTCAGTTAACTCATCTGTAAAACGGCAATATAAATAAGGGTTAATCAACTTTAATTAAATGTTATTGTAAACTGTTGTGACCTGTTTTCAAAAATACATCCTTTCTATTTCAAGTTAACTATGCTTTTAAAAGGTGTTTAAATGTGGTGCAGACGTTAAAGTGTCTGCCTGAAATGTGGGAGACTTGAGTTCGATCCCTGGGTTGAGAAGACCCCCTGGAGAAGGAAATGGCAACCCACTCTAGTATTCTTGCTGGAGAATCCCATAGACAGAGGAGCTTGGTGGGCTACAGTCCACTGGTCGCAAAGAGTCGGACACAACTGAGCGACTTCACTTTTCACTTTTAAACATGTTATGCTTCTTTCTTTAAAAAATCTTTTTTTTTAAATTATCATTATAGCTATTTTTATTTTTAAATTTCAATTATAGTAATTTAGTTTTATTTTAGTTGGAGGCTAACTACTTTACAGTATTGTAGTGGTTTTTGCCATACATTGATATGAATCAGCCATGGGTTTACGTGTTCCCCATCCTGAACCCCCTTCCCTCCCTATCTTATCCCTCTGGGTCATCCCAGTGCATCAGCCCTGAGCACCCTGTCTCATGCGTCTAACCTGGACTGGTGATCTGTTTCATATTTATTTTTAATTTATTTTCTAACTATCATTGCTTTACAGAATTGTGTTGGTTTCTGTCAAACATCAACTTGAAACAGCCACAGGCTTACATATGCTGCATCAGAGTGCTCCTCCTCTTTTTTCCCATGTCCCATTTCTTATACAATTACTACTCATGCTTCAGAACTCAGTTGCTGCTGCCCCTGCTGCTAAAATGCTTCAGTTGTGTCTGACTCTATGTGACCCCATAGATGGTAGCCCACCAGGCTCTCCCATCCCTAGGATTCTCCAGGCAAGAATACTGGAGTGGGTTACCATTTCCTTTTCCAACGCATGAAAGTGAAAAGTGAAAGTGAAGTCGCTCAGTCCTGTCTGACTCTTCGTGACCTCACGGACTGCAGCCTCCAGGCTCCTCCTTCCATGAGATTTTCCAGGCAAGAGTACTGGAGTGGGTTACCATTGCCTTCTCTGCAGAACTCAGCTAGAGAGATTATTGTTGTCTAAACTCTAAACTAGATTACCCATTATTACTACTCAAATCAACATGTGGTTTGTCCCATTTGTCAAAGTTGAAATGACTGATTTATGCAATTATTGGTTTAATATCTGCCCCTTTTAGTGAATTGCAAGTAAGGGTTCAGTTTCTTTTTTTCCTCACTATTTTATAACTAACATATAATATATTATTCAGTAAATAGTAACGAACAGAGCAAACAAATAAAACTTTTTTATCAGTAATGTTTGAGTGATGATATCAACCTTGTATTAGTTGAGTTTCTTCCCCTCAACGTTCTAATAAAGAGATCGTGGAAAATATACAAAAAGCATTCTAATCAAATAATTTATTATAAGTTTTTATAGTATACAGAGAAGATTGAGATTAACACCAGGAATCAGGATATTTTATAATCATAAATCCTATTAGGTTAATCTGTCACTGATAAATTCTC
>SJYC01145529.1:0-14344 GCA_006408675.1 Madoqua kirkii | reverse complement strand
AAGAATTCAAAGAATAAAATATGCATTTTCATAAGAAAAAATACTGCCCTAATATTCCAGATGATTTTAGCTTCCACATTGGCAACCACCAGTTAATATTTCATAGCAAAAAGATATTAATTACTTTCTATTTTAGATAAATTTTTAGTCTTTCTTTCCATTGGTAGGTGTGCTCTCTAAAAAAAAATATGTAAAAGGTGTATTGAGATATAATCCATGTACCATACAACTCATCATTGAAATTTTACCATAAAATGTATTTTTTCAGAATTGCAACCATCACACCAGTAAATTTTAGTGCATGTTCATTACTCCATACATAGACATATATCCATTAGCAGTCACTTGCCGTTTACCATCGACTCTCCAAACCATAGCAATTATTAAACTACTTTCTATCTCTATGGATTTTCCTCTTCTGTTTATTGAAAGTTCATGTAAAATGTGAAAGTAATAAAAGTGTATGTGGTGCTTTTTGGGTGTTTTATTTCATTTAGTATGATGGTACAAATGTTCATCAATGTCGTAGCCTGTATCACACTAGTCTATTGAAAAAGATTATTCCATTTCATAGATATACCACATATTGTTCATCATTTCATCAGCTGATCAATATTTAGGTGGTTTCCTTCCTGGAGCTATTATGAATAACCCATCCCCCCGGTTCATCCCATACACCGGCCCCAAGCATCCTATATCCTGTATTGAACATAGACTGGTGCTTCATCTCCCATATGATTGTATACATGTTTCGTTGTCCTTCTCCCAGATCTTCCCACCCTCTCCCTCTCCCTCTGAAGCCAACAGTCCGTTCTATACCTCTGTGTCTCTTATATTGTCTCACTTTCGGGGTCATCATTATTGTCTTCTAAATTCCATATATATGTGTCAGTATACTGTATTGGTGTTTTTCTTTCTGGCTTACTTCACTCTGTATAATCGGCTCCAGTTTCATCCATCTCATTAGAACTGCGTCAAACTTATTCTTTTTGAGGGCTGAGTAATACTCCATTGTGTATATGTACCAAAGCTTTCTTATCCATTCATCTGCTGATGGACATCTGGGTTGTTTCCATGTCCTGGCAATTATAAACATTGCTGCAATGAACATTGGGGGGCTATTTGTATCTTTTGCAGAAATGTTTATTCAGATATTCAAATTTTATTTGAGATACTTATATTTTTATTCTGACTTTTTTGTTCTTTATATTCTAAATATAATTTTTATTATACAAAGATTTGTAAATATTTTGTTCCATTTTCTGTGTTGGCATTAAACTTTTTTTAAATCAAATAAGATATATTATAGCAGCATAGACTTTCTGAGAACCTGCTTCAGAGGGAAATCTACTAGTAGGGTCCAGCTCTCCATTTTTCTTTTTTTCTACTTTTCCTCAAGTTATATTCAGCATTTTTTAAAAATTTACTGGTGTGTAGTTTATTTACAATGTTGTGTTAGTTTCAGGTGTACAACAAAGTTATACATATATTCAATAGTTTTTATCTATATGGGACCATATAGACCATTACAGAATATTGAGTAGAGATCCCTCTACTGTACAGGAAGGCCTTTATTAGTTACCTGCTTTATGAACCTGGGTCTTGGGCATTGCAGACATATTGTTTATTTTCTGAGCCACCAAGGAAGCCTATTTTATATATAATCAATCTCAGTCTCCCAATTTATCCTCTTATCCCTTATCCCCTGGTAACCATGTTTGTTTTCTACATCTGTGACTCAATTTCCATTTTGTAAATAAGTTCATTTGTACCTTTTCTTTTTTAGATTCAGTATATGTTATTTGTCTTTCTCTGTCTGACTTAACTCAGTATGGCAATCTCTAAGTCCATCCATGTTGCTGCCAATGATATTAGTTGGTTCTCCTTTATGACTGAGTAATGTTCCCTCTAAGAGAAGGGCATGGCAACCCACTCCAGTATTCTTGCCTGGAGAATCCCATGGACAGAGGAGCCTGGTAGGCTACAGTCCATGGATCACAAAGAGTTGGAGACAACTGAGCAACTAGCACACATGCACACACATTATTCTGCTTCTTAGTGCTTGCACGCTCAGTGGCTCAGTCATGTCTGACTCTTTGAATCCCTGTGAACTGTAGCTTGCCAGGCTCCTCTATCCATGGACCTTTCCAGGAAAGAACAGTAGAGCAGGTTGTCATTTCCTTCTCTAAGAGATCTTCCTAACCCAGGGATTGAACCCATATCTTTTGTATCTCCTGCATTGGCAGATGAGTTATTTATCACCATGCCAACTGAGAAGGCCCCCATTGCTCAATAATGGAAGTAATATTATTACTTCCCAGATGGCACAGTGGTAAAGAATCTGCCTACCAAGCAAGAGACATGAGTCTGATCCCTGGGTTGAAAAGATCCCCTGATGAAGGAAATGGCAACCCACTCCAGTATTCTTGCCTGGAGACTCCCATGGATAGAGAATCCTGGTGAGATACAGTTCTGGAGGGTCGAGTCACAAAAGAGTCAGACATGATTTTGAGACTAAACAACAACAACAGTATTCCATTATGTCACATAACACGTCCTGATGCATTTCTCTATTGATGGACATTTAATTTGCTTCCACTCCCTGGCTATTGTAAATAGTGCTTCAGTGAACATAGTATGCATATATCTTTTCAAATTACTGTTTTCTCCAGATATATGCCCAAAAGTGGGACTGTTGAATTGTATGGCAATTCTATTTTTTGTTTTTAAAGGAGTGCCCATATTAGTCTCAATAGTAGCTATGCAATTTACATTCTCACCAACTGTGTAGGAGGATTCTCTTTTTTTCTCACCCTTTCTAGCATTTATTGTTTGTAGGTTTTGAACAAATAGCTTGCCAGAGGGATAGGTAGTAAGGGAGGAATGAGGAAATAGGTGGGAAGATTAAGAGATACAAACTACCAGTTACAGAATAAGTGAGTCACACAGATTAAATGTATAACATAGGGAGTATAGTTCAATTATACTATAATGTCTTTGTATGGTGACAGATAGTAACTAGACTTACAATAGTAATCATTTTGCAATGTATAGAAATATTAAATCACTATGTAGTGTACCTGGAACTAATGTGTTTACAGTCAATTATACTTCAATTAAAACTTGATAGACAGTGGGAGGAAATATATCAAAATGCTAATGATGGTTATCTCTGGTGGGTGGGGATTATGAGTGATTGATATTTTTTACTTTACGCTTTTATGTATTTCTTGTTATCTGCAGTGAACATGTATAGCTCATAAAATTAGGAAAGAACAAATGTCCTTAAAAATGGAGGGGAAAACACTTGTCCAAAGGTCATTGTCAGAAAAAATAGTAGTAATCCTAGATGGCAAATTCTTGAATAAATCATTATTAGAAGTAGGAAATGCTATATTGGCTTTTTCCTAGATTTGTTGCTAGAAAGTTCCTTACTTCCTACTTTTTACCTACATTCCTCCTGTGTTGTTATTTTTTAACATTTTTAATTTATGCCAGTTGGCCATTGTTTCAGTCTTTGTTTTGCAATTATTCTTTATATGATTGAAAATACATATAGAGATAACTGGCTTTTTTCCCCCAACATCGTTCTTACTTCCCTCTATTCAACCTCATCCTAATTTCCTACAATAAAAACTTTCTCATTTTCTTATATCGAAAGACGTATGGCAATGTCATGAATATAAACAGAGATGGATTTAAATCATCTAGAACTGAACTGAACTGAACTGAGCTATTCAGCTCAAGTTAGCATTACAGTGGGGCAGGCTTCTCCTTGCAGGACTCTGCACAATTCATGTCATGGGGAGTGGAGAGAAGTGCTTGAACACATTGGGCTGTGGCTGAACTAAGCCTAGCATGACTTTCTTACCCCCCAGAGTTCCCTTCTCAGGATGACTGTGAGTGGGAACAGGGATTATACTGGTAGATACCCTTCAGAGTTTGGAAATTTCAGAAGGAAGGAAGGAAGAAGTACTTCCAGTAAAGTTAGTGAGAAAGGCTCAGAGAGTCCCTGTTTGGTGATGAGATCTTCATGTCACTGTTTAGGGACCTCTAGTTTGTGACTCAATGCATTTCTAAGTGTTATGCTTTGGAAAGCTTCCCTTCTCAATTCCAGACTCTGATAGAAAGCAGTTGTGTATCTACTCTTTGGTTTATAGTAAAGAATAAGGACCTGCTTAGTCTAAGTCAGAAAAAAAAAAAAACAAGCTTTTGCTACAAATAAATTAGATGAAAAGAAATGAAATGATTTCCTTGCACTTATGAAAATGACTATCATGAGATTTCATGTTAAAGACTACCAGGTTATACTATTTGGATTCTGTGTTTTTGTTTCCCATAGAGGGATGTCCAACCTAGTGGTGATAGGAAAACTAAATAAAAGCATGGTATTATGTTAACTCAGGTTTAGAAAATGCATTTGTTTATGAGCTGCTAAGACTTAATAACAAAACTAAATGTAGTCCAGATATTTATATTTTCTTATATCTTGTGTTAATTGAATGTCCTTAGAAATATATAGAGACTTAGAATACTGTTGAAAATGAACTTTAGTGGGCTTAATATTGAAACTTTTATAATTATTATTTTTAGGTAAAAGGATTATTGAGTAGCAAAAGTATCCCTTCTCTCCTCTCTCTCTCTCTCTCTTTTTTTTTTAGTTCACCATCTTTATGGCTGTATTGAGTAAACAAATTCTGATACTATGACCACACACTCTTTCTCTTTCTGATGGCTACATTTTCAAATAATAGATAAAATATCTCAGAAAAATAAATCTCTTCTTGAGTGTGGAATTTTCTATCTCAAATATATGTAATGAAAATATAAAAAAATATATCTATGTAGTGGAAGTATGGGTTTATAGAAGTTTAAATATCAGATATGTAGACATCATTCTGTTTCTGGATATATCTAGAGTAAATAAATTTATTTCATTAAAGTAATGAGGAAAAATGTAAGGGATTTCCTCAAGTAAATGTTTTATTTAAAAAGTCTTATTTAAGAACAGAGGTAAGTTCTGTTAGGACTTGAGAGATCCATTTCTGTGGAAGCGAATTCTCAGAGTGCAAGGTTGATGTAGAAAGGAAGAACTAAGTTTTTGCTACCTAGATTTGAATATGCCAGTGGTTAATTTTGGAAAGCGGAGGGCACCGTTTGAAGCAGAGCTTGACCCATAGCAAGGGAACTGGGAGAGGATGGGGCGGGACAGAAGCTGCACCCGGCCCAGCTGAAAGGGCTTCAGTTCTCCCACACGCTGGGCGCTGACACTCAGCATCAAGCATGAAAACAGGAAAAGTGGTTTTGAGGCCTAGGCAGTCCAAGCCACCCACGATCGCTTTGAAAACCTTTCAGCATTCACCTCAGGAAATGACCCTTCACATTTCTTGTGCACATTCTGGCTGGCAGCCCAGAAGTGGGGAATCAAGGAAGATGATTCTAAAATTCAGAACCTGCTCAAGTAAGGCCAGATTCATTTGGAAGTTTGATTGGTTCCGTCGTGTGGTGGGGGTGGAAGTGATGCGGTAGAGTGGGAGGGAGAGTTTTCCTGATGATGATATGGCTGGCAGCCCAGAAGTGGGGAATCAAGGAAGATGATTCTAAAATTCAGAACCTGCTCAAGTAAGGCCAGATTCATTTGGAAGTTTGATTGGTTCCGTCGTGTGGTGGGGGTGGAAGTGATGCGGTAGAGTGGGAGGGAGAGTTTTCCTGATGATGATTTTTTTTTTTTTTGTTTCCCAGAGTGGTACTCAGAAAGTATCATAAATTTTTAAAAAGTATTTTGACTGATGAAAAAAATTGTAAAATGCTTCAACTTTGATCTATTTATGACACTATTTGGAGTAAGATGGATGGAAATGTTAAATCATGGAGTGCCAGGTACTCAAGTGGATCTGAGTCCCAGAAAATTAACTTGGGATGTACTCTATTCACCGTTCAGACCAACTTATCTACTTTGCGTTGTAGAAATCATATATTAGAGAAGTGTAACTTCCAAAAACCTTACCATACTTTGCAGAACAACCAAGACTAGCATCTGAGTTATTTATCTTAGCATGGTGCTGTCCTTGTTCTAAAAGGTCTAAAACTGTGGTCCTGTAACACTGCAAGACAGGTAAGACAGCAAATCTGCAGCAGAGGCCAAAGAAATTGATCTCTTACTTAAATGCAAATGAATTTGATTACCAAGTTCCCAAGTCCCTGTGGATCTAAAGTTAGTACTTTAAGTAATGGCGTTTCTTTGGTTAATTTAAAATAAAAAAAGTTTAATTGAAACCACTTTTCCCAAAGTTAAGTAGGAAATATTTTATCAATGTGTCAAACATGCTGGAATAGTGATTACTTATTGAAGGAGACAGCATTTCTGCCAAACCTAATTAGTTTACCTTGGGCGGTAACTATCTTTGGCTGAAAGTGATAACTAAGAACACTTCTGTGAGTTGTCATTAGCACATGGGGGCATTTATGTACACCCCTGTATCTGTCAGTAAATGTGTCTTAAATCATAGCTTTAGGCTGGCATGATAGCCTGAACAAGTCCAGGTTTCATGTGGTACCAGGATACAAATTCTGTGCAAACGGAAAGCATTCTCACTCTCGGCTCATACAGTTGACTTCTGAATCCTTTCATTCTAGTAATCTGACCAAGCAACCAAATTGTAGGTTTCCTTTAAATGAAAAATTCCAGGCTATCCATATTGACTTCTGCTAGTCTGTAATCAACTCTAAGCCTTTTGGTTTCAGTGCCTGTGAATTGCAAGGTTGTGCTTATTAGTGACTACTGTAAGAAGAGGGAACTTGGGGATGGCATAGGAAAAAATGGCATAGTTTCTACTAGAGTCAACTATAGCATTTTGGCAACGAAGCCTTGGGAGAGAGTTAACTGAGGGAAATGGAGGAGAGTAAGACAGAGGATTTGGGGGCATGCTAGTAAAGAAATGCTCAAAATTCTCCAAGCCAGGCTTCAGCAATACGTGAACTGTGAACTCCCTGATGTTCAAGCTGGTTTTAGAAAAGGCAGAGGAACCAGAGATCAAATTGCCAAAGGCTTCAGCAATACATGAACTGTGAACTTCCAGATGTTCAAGCTGGTTTTAGAAAAGGCAGAGAAACCAGAGATCAAGTTGCCAACATCTGCTGGATCATGGAAAAAGCAAGAGAGTTCCAGAAAAACATCTATTTCTGCTTTAGTGACTATGCCAAAGCCTTTGACTGTGTGGATCACAATCAACTGTGGAAAATTTTGAAAGAGATGGGAATACCAGACGACCTGACCTGCCTCTTGAGAAACTTGTATGCAGGTCAGGAAACAACAGTTAGAACTGGACATGGAATAACAGACTGGTTCCAAATAGGAAAAGGAGTATGTCAAGGCTGTATATTGTCACCTTGCTTATTTAACTTATATGCAGAGTACATCATGAGAAACGCTGGACTGGAAGAAGCACAAGCTGGAACCAAGACTGCTGGGAGAAATATCAATAACAGATATGCAGATGACACCACTCTTATGGTAGAAAGTAAAGAGGAAATAAAAAGCCTCTTGATGAAAGTGAAAGTGAAGAGTAAAACAGATGGATTAAAGCTAAAGATTCAGAAAACGAAGATTGTGGCATCTGCTCCCATCATTTCATGGCAAACAAATGGAGAAACAGTGTCAGACTTTATTTTGAAGGGGCTCCAAAATCACTGCAGATGATGACTGCAGCCATGAAATTAAAAGATGCTTACTCCTTGGAAGAAAAGTTATGACCAACCTAGATAGCATATTCAAAATCACAGACATTACTTTGCCAACTAAAGTCCGTCTAATCAAGGGTATGGTTTTTCCTGTGGTCATGTATGGATGTGAGAGTTGGACTGTGAAGAAGCCTGAGTGCCAACAAATTGATGCTTTTGAACTTTGGTGTTGGAAAAGATTCTTGAGAGTCCCTTGGAGTGCAAGGAGATCCAACCAGTCCATTCTGAAGGAGATCAACCCTGGAATTTCTTTGGAAGGAATGATGCTAAAGCTGAAACTCCAGTATTTTGGCCACCTCATGTGAAGAGTTCACTTATTGGAAAAGATTCTGATGCTGGGAGGGATTGGGGGCAGGAGGAGAGGACATGAGGGAGGATGAAATGGCTGGATGGCATCACTGACTCGATGGACGTGAGTCTGAATGAACTCCGGGAGATGGTGATGAACAGGGAGGCCCGGCGTGCTGCGATTCATGGACTTGCAGAGTTGGACACGACTGAGCAACTGAACTGATGGACTTTCTAAAATGTGGGAAAGGACCCCTAAGTTATCTGGATAGGATTTAAGTGAGGCTATCAGATTTAATAACTGAACTAGAGAACTTCTCAGATTATTCTTTAGCTTTAACACACCAAGTTACACAGAAGGATGGCATAATTAAATAACATTTCCAAATTTCTTATTGAAATGAGCAGCTAAGATGTATGTATATATGTTGTTAGGCTTCCCTGGTGGCTCAGAGGTTAAAGCATCTGCCTCCAATGTGGGAGACCCTGGTTCGATCCCTGGGTTGGGAAGTTACCCTGGAAAAGGAAATGGCAATCCACTCTAGTATTCTTGCCTGCAGAATCCCATGGACAGAGAAGCCTAGTAGGTTGCAGTCCACAGGGTCGCAAAGAGTCGGACATGACTGAGCGACTTCACCTCACCATACCTCACAGTGCCCAAGTGTCTCAGTGGTAAAGAATCTGCCTGCCAATACAGGAGACGCAGGAGATGTGGGTTTGATCCCTGAGTTGGATAGATCCCCTAGAGAAAGGCATGGCAGTCCACTCCAGTGTTCTTGCCTAGAGAGTCTCATGGACCGAGAAGCCAGTTAGGCTACTGTCCATAGATTCTCAAAGAGCTGGACGTGACTGAAGCAATTTAGCACACACATAGTGCCCAGTACTGAAAGTTCTGTGCATATATTAACTTATCCAATGTTTAGCCATGTATTAACATAAAGTGTTTCTTACCCAAGTTTGACAAGGAAGAAAATTGAGTCTTAGAGAAGTGCAGTAACTCTACATTTCACAGCCAAGAAAGTAAATGCAGAGTTTGAACTCAGCTAGTCTGCTGCCAGAGTCCTTGCTTTCAGTCATCGTCTTCATAATAGGAATAATGTTGGGCATACATTTCATTTTTTTCTTAAAACAGTTGCTCTCAATTTTTTTAGTAACCCTTCAAAAAATTGGTTTATTCCCTAGAAAGACTGACAGAAAATGTTAAGTATATAAATTCTAAATTATGGATTATGTGAATACTTTGTAGACACAAGATCCTTTTAATCAATTCAAATTTTCTGATGAATCATTTTTTGTAGTTTTTTATGATTATTTTATAGCATCAATATTTTTCTTTTATAAAAGTAGGTTTTTATGGTTTCAGAAGAATATCTAGATCTGAGGTGGAGACTTCTGAAGTTATGAGACATTAGGAAGAACTTAAGAAGTGCAAATAATGTATTGTCTTCCAAGTTACTAGAAATGTAGAAGGTAGGGAAATAGAGAGACACTTACCTATTTGAAAGACTTCACATATCTCTGGGTAGTTTTGCTTCCCTGGAAATCACTGGTCTCTACCTACTTCCATATTACTATTCTGAAATTATACATTGTAATAAGGTAGACACTACAGGCTATATATCTGGCACCCAAATTATTATTCTTCTACAGACTTAGAGTGAATGTGAAGCATCATATTATTATATAATCTTGGATCCAGAATTTAATGATTCACATATAATAAATAAGACATGTGTTTTGATTTCTTAGTAATAACTCTTGTAAATTATACTATGAGTTTCTTTAGTTTTTGAGCTATAATTGATCTACAACACTATGTACAACATAGTGATTCCATTTTTCTACAAATTTAAAAATGATTACCATCATAAGTCTAGCTGCTATCTATCATAACACAAAATTATTACAATACTATTTCACATCCTCATGACTTATTTTGTAACTGGGAATTTGTATTTCTTATTCCCCTTCAATTATTTTACTTATCCCCCCTACCTCCCTTCTGGCAGCTCTTTATTCTCTACCTATGACTCTGTTTCTGTTTTGTTATGTTTTTTTTTCATTTTTGTTTTTAGAATTCCACATATAAGTGAAATCATACAGTATCTTTCTCTCTCTGACTTATTTCATTTTTAATAATCCCCTCTAGGTCCATCCATGTTATCCCAAGTAGCAAGATCTCATTCTTTTTATGACTAAGTGATATTCCAATGTGTGTGTACATTGTGTGTGTACCATATCTGCTTTATCCATCTATTTAACAAATAAGAAGTGGATTTATTTAGTGTTACATTTGAATTTCTTTTTTGTTATCTTTTATATATGCATTGTAGGTTTTGGTTTGTAGTTATAATTAGGTTCATTAATATTGACCTATATATAGGTCAATAATACACACACATATGCATGTTCCATGTATATATATTAAATATTACATGTATATATGTGTATCTTAGTTTCTTGTAAGCTGATAGTCACTTAAGTTTGAACATGTTCTAAAATCATTGTATTTTTATTCCCCTTCTCTCACCAAGCCTTATGTTTTTGACATCATGATTTGCATCATTTTTTTGTGTGTACATCCTAACTTCTTGCTCTGGTTATGGCTGATTTTACTATTTTTGTCTTTTAACCTTTATAATAGCCTTTTAAATGACTGATTCACTGCCTTTGCTATATATTTGCTCATTAGTGAGATTTCATTCCTCTGTATATTTTCTGATTTACGGTATTTTCTGCTTAAAGAAGAACTTTAACATTTCTTACAAGGCCAATTTAGTAGTGAAGTGGTGATAAATCCCTTTAGTTTTGCTTGTTTGAGGAATTCTTTATCTCTCATCAATTATGAATGATAACCTTGTCAGGTAGAGTATTCTTGATTATAAGATTTTTTTTTTCAGCAGGTAGCCTTAGTTTGCACTGTATTGGGGTCACTTTGGTCAGAGTGCTGAATCTGGAATGGCCACAACTAGGGTTGACCAGGTGTGCCATGCTGGGACTGCATTGGAAGGATGGTAGAAGAGATGGAGTAAGCATGCACTAGAGGCCCAGGAAACATGGCTTCAGGGCTCAGGTTCCCTGGGTTTGCCCTGCCCATGCTGTTGAGGTAAAGAGGGAAGGGGGAAATGGGGCTTTTTGATGTCTTTTGATCCCTAGAGGGAATTCCAGCAGTTCTTCAACCACTTCGCAGAGACTCTAGGATTAGTACATGGATTCCCTTTATATGTATACAAATATATATATATATATAATAGTCTAGTGCCCTTTAAGCTGCTGTTTTTCTGCTATGGCCCTGGGTGAACATGTCTGCAGATCATCCCCACAATGATATCCTTTTCTATATGGGTGACATTTCCATCCCTACAGTTTCTCCATCTCTTCTACTAATTTCTGTCATTATTCTGTCATTTGTTGTACAGATTCTGTTTAGTCATCCTTTAGCTCTTCCCTAGGAGGAACTTTTCTATCTATTGAAGTATATCTGACATGTCTGTGCGAGAAGGTGAGTTCAGGGTCTTTCCACAGAGCCATTCTGAACCCCTCTCCCAAAGTAACTAGTTTTTTGAATTTTTTTGTAGTGAAATGTTTAACTTCCTTTCCCATTTCCTCCTCTATATATTGTGTAGCTCTTTTCTTTGTGATTACCATGGAGATTACATTTACATCCTAAAGTTATAACACTCTAATTTGATCTTAAACCAGCTTAACGTCAATAATATAAAAAAACTCTGCTTTTCTACAGATCTGTCCTCATCCTTTCTTTTGAATATTGATGTCACAAAATTACATCTTTATACATTATATGTTCCAAAACATAAGCAAATAATCACTTTTAAATGCATCAGTCTCTTAAATTATATAGGAAACAAAATGTGGACTTAAAAACCAAAGTACATAAAACTAGCTTTTAGACTAATAACAGTTTGCTTTAATGTTTTAGTTTCTTAAATCATGTAGAAAATAAAATTATGGTTATAGTAATACAAACTACGGTGGTTAATTTTATTTGTGAACTTCACTTGACTGGAAAGAGACATCCAGTGTCTGTGAATCCTCTACCAGTATGGATGAGTAGAATCCAATCTATGGGGGGCAAAAGCTGAATTCTCTCTTCTGGAGTTGGGACATCCATCTTCTGCACTTGCACCTTGGACCTCCTTGTTCTCATGTCTTTGAACTCCAATTGAATTATACAACTGGATTTTCTGGTTTTCCAGCTTGCAGATGGCAGAATGTGGGAATTTGGGGCTTTTATAACCCTTCAAATCAATTCCTATAATAATTCATATACATATGTGAATTTGGGAAGTGAGGACAGAAACAGTTTGAGATATGATCACTTCTACAGGCTGAAGCTGAGAGCAGTAGGTCAGTCATATAAAAAAAAAGCATTAACTGTCGGCTTCATGTTGTTTTCCAAGCTGAGATGCAGACCTACTATTCTCATTATCTAATTTTTCAACTTACCTCTGATTTCTACCAGTCAAAAATATTTCTTTTCTTTTTTATCCTTAAGGTATTTCACTTTTGACTGTGAATTCTAGTTCTTAAGAGTTCAATTATGAATTTGGAGAAAGGACTTAAGACAACTATGGAAGAGGTGGTTACACATTTTGAAAGATTATTTTATACTCTGGAGATGAAATATGTTCTCTTAGTCATGCCAAGTATCAAATAATGGTGATGTGTACAATTAAATTTTCCTCATTTTTATATTGTTCCTGTAATACCACAGGTCAATAGCTACAAAGAGATTTCCAATAATAACAATTATTATTATATACTTTAATTTATTTATTTTTAATTGAAAAATAACAGTTTGCTTTAATGTTTTAGTTTCTTAAATCATGTAGAAAATAAAATTATGGTTATAGTAATACAAACTACGGTGGTTAATTTTATTTGTGAACTTCACTTGACTGGAAAGAGACATCCAGTGTCTGTGAATCCTCTACCAGTATGGATGAGTAGAATCCAATCTATGGGGGGCAAAAGCTGAATTCTCTCTTCTGGAGTTGGGACATCCATCTTCTGTACTTGCACCTTGGACCTCCTTGTTCTCATGTCTTTGAACTCCAATTGAATTATACAACTGGATTTTCTGGTTTTCCAGCTTGCAGATGGCAGAATGTGGGAATTTGGGGCTTTTATAACCCTTCAAATCAATTCCTATAATAATTCATATACATATGTGAATTTGGGAAGTGAGGACAGAAACAGTTTGAGATATGATCACTTCTACAGGCTGAAGCTGAGAGCAGTAGGTCAGTCATATAAAAAAAAAGCATTAACTGTCGGCTTCATGTTGTTTTCCAAGCTGAGATGCAGACCTACTATTCTCATTATCTAATTTTTCAACTTACCTCTGATTTCTACCAGTCAAAAATATTTCTTTTCTTTTTTATCCTTAAGGTATTTCACTTATGATTGTGAATTCTAGTTCTTAAGAGTTCAATTATGAATTTGGAGAAAGGACTTAAGACAACTATGGAAGAGGTGGTTACACATTTTGAAAGATTATTTTATACTCTGGAGATGAAATATGTTCTCTTAGTCATGCCAAGTATCAAATAATGGTGATGTGTACAATTAAATTTTCCTCATTTTTATATTGTTCCTGTAATACCACAGGTCAATAGCTACAAAGAGATTTCCAATAATAACAATTATTATTATTATATACTTTAATTTATTTATTTTTAATTGAAGAAAAATTGCTTTACAAAATTTTGTTCTTTTCCATCAAACCAAAACATGAATAATAATATATTTTTTATGCTATTGGAATTCTAAGGTATTCCAGAAGTGCTCAAAATTTTAATTGTAAAAGAGTAGTTCAAGAGATATATTGCAAGTTATTGGAGAAGGAAATGGCAACCCACTCCAGTGTTCTTGCTGGGGAAATCCTAGAGAGAGAAGCCTGGCAGGATACAATACATAGGGTCACAAGAGTGAGACACAAATTACTAACTAAAATCCTATAACGTGCTAAATTATAGCTGCCACCTGGTACCTGCAAAGGAACTGTTACTAGACAGATTTCCTTCACACAAGCTTAAGCTGATAAGAATCTTCATAACAGTTTACAATGACTACAGTCTTCCCTTGGTATCCAAAGGATTGGCTCTAAGACCTCCCATTGTTATACCAAAATTCACAGGTATTCAAGTCCATTATATAAAATGGCATAGTATTTGCATATAACCTATGTACTTATTCCTGTATTGTATAATTTAAAGCATTTTAAGGTTACTTCAGGCTTCCCTAGTAGTTCAGAGGTTAAAGCATCTGCCTGCAATATGGGAGACCCAGGATA
>SJYC01145525.1:0-11104 GCA_006408675.1 Madoqua kirkii | reverse complement strand
CTTCTTAGAGAATCTTAAAGAGAAAGCAATATGTTATCAAACCAGAAATTAAAGTCTTTTTCCATGTGCATAAATTAAGCATACTTTGTAGGATTAGTATCAAAATATTGGATATTTCACTGAAAATATTAAAGGGAAAAGTGTGCATATTATCCAGGTTTCTTTCAACTCTCTGGATGAGTCACACACAAAGTTCAGGATGAGATCTCTTGACTCTGAGCTGAAATGCTAATTTATGATGGTGCAGTAATATTCAGAATATTTGGCAATTCTCATTTGCAATTGTCCTCAGAGCGCTGGAATATTTTCTTTATTATATGTTCAGTTCAGTTTAGTTCAGTTGCTCAGTCGTGTCTCAGTCTTTGCCACCCCATGGACTGACTGTAGCACGCCAGAACTCTTTATCACCAACTCCTGGAGTTTACCCAAACTCATGTCCATTGAGTCGGTGATGCTATCCAACTATCTCATCTTCTGTCATCCTCTTCTCTTCCTGCCTTCAAACTTTATGAGCATCAGGGTCTTATCAAATGAGTCAGGTCTTTACATCAGGTGGTCAAAATATTAGGGTTTCAGCTTCAATATCAGTCTTTCCAATGGACACCGAGGATTGATCTCCTTTAGAATGGACCGGTTGGATCTCCTTGCAGTCCAAGGGACTCTCAAGAGTCTTCTCCAACACCACAATTCAAAAGCATCAATTCTTTGACACACAGCTTTTTTTATAGTCCAACTCTCACATCCATACATGACCACTGGAAAAACCATAGTCTTAATTAGATGGACCTTTGTTGGCGAAATAACGTCTCTGCTTTTTAATATGCTGTCTAGGTTGATTTTAACTTTCCTTCCAAAGAGTAAACATCTTTTTTTTTTTTAATTTTTTTAAAATTGTATTTATTTTTAATTTACTGATGGTTGTTTTACAATATTGTTTTGATTTCTGCCGTACATCAATATGAATTGGACACAGGTATACATATGTGCCCTCCCTCTTGAACCTCCCTCCCACCTTCCATCCTTTCCCACCCCTCTAGGTTGTTACAGAGCTCCAGGTTGAGTTCCCTAAGTTATTCAGTAGATTTCCATTAAGGCCAGATATTCTGTATTATTATCACCAAGTACAGAAATCTAGGATGAGGCAACTGGAGACCAGGCTTAATGGGAAGAGCACAGAGATTTTGAGTGAAACCAGGATTTGAATTTGTGCCACTCCCTACCTGTATGACCTTGAGTAGGCAAACTAGTAAACCTTTCTTTTTTTGGGGGGGGGGGAGCGGAAGGTGGGGAAAAATTTTTATTATCCTTATTATTTTAGACAAGTTCTTACTTAAATCCAAACACCTGCTGTTGCACTATAACATAGTTTGTACATACAAATAAAATTAAAACTGGCAAATATTATTTTCATCAGGTAGGCTTTGTTCGATTGGAAACTAAATATTTTTGTAAAACTTGTCCTTGTTTGAAGTTGAAATTTCATGTCACCACAAGAATTGACCAGCAGAACCTCATTTACAATGACCCACGGGGTTTTAGCTATTATTTTTGGACTTGCTCCCCAGCCCACACAGGCAATTAAATAAGAATAAGAAAAAAGAACACACTCATCCGAATCATCTATTAAAATCAAGGTTCCACTCAGTAACATAGATTTTACTTCTTGATTCATATTTAGAAGATGCCTTGGTCATATTCATATATAAGCTCTCTTTTCTGTGGTAACTGTCCCACTTCCGTCTTTCCCTATTAGATGCTCCCATTTCCACCCCTTTAATGGAAAATGCCTCTTGTAAGTATCTAAGGGACATTTGATAGATGATTGCCTTCAGTACCTCATGCCTCCCGCTTCCCTCAACTCCTGTCTTTTATTTTTTAAATTTTATTTTTACTTTATTCTAGGTTACAATACTGTATTGGTTTTGCCATACATTGACATGAATCAGCCACAGGTGTACACGATCTCCCAATGCTGAGGCCCCCTCCCACCTCCCACACCATGTCATCTCTCTGGATTATCCTCGTGTCTCAAGCAGAGTAAGCATCTTTTAATTTCATGGATGCAGTCACCATCTGCAGTGATTTTGTATGTAGCAATAGCAAGTCTTTTTATTCTTCAAATATCTATAATTTGAGCATATTATAACCCAGACCTTCTTTTGAGAATGTGTTTAGATTTAAAGCAAACAAGCAAAATATATTTTGAGGTATGATTGATAAAATAATTTTAAAAAGTTTTAGAAGTGTAAAATTCATTTATTCTTGAAATAAACTAATATTTGTTAGGAGGTTCCTATTTACAAGATACTTTTTATTCCTAAACAGAGTGATAATATACTGTCAACTTCATGGAAAAGAAATGCAAAAAAAGCAAAATGTTTGTCTGTGGAGGCCTTATAAAAAGCTGTGAAAAGAAGAGAAATGAAAACACAAAGGAGAAAAGAAAAGATATAAGCATCTGAATGCAGAGTTCCAAATAATAGCAGAAAGAGATAAGAAAGCCTTCCTCAGTGATCACTGCAAAGAAACAGAAGAAAACAACAGAATGGGACAGACTAGAGATCTCTTCAAGAAAATTAGAGATACCAAGGGAACATTTCTTGCAAAGATAGGCTCGATAAAAGACAGAAATGGTATGGACCTAACAGAAGCAGAAGATATCAAGAAAAGATGGCAAGAATACACAGAAGAACTGCACAAAAAAGATCTTCAAGACCCATATAATCACGATGGTGTGATCACTCACCTAGAGTAAGACATCCTGGAATGTGAAGTCAAGTGGGCCTTAGAAAGCATCACTAGGAACAAAGCTAGTGGAGGTAATGGAATTCCAGTTGAGCTGTTTCCAATCCTGAAAGATGGTGCTGTGAAAGTGCTACACTCAGTATGCCAGCAAATTTGGAAAACTCATCAGTGGCCACAGGACTGGAAAAGGTCAGCTTTCATTCCAATCCCAAAGAAAGGCAATGCCAAAGAATGTTCAAACTACCATACAATTGCACTCATCTCATAGGCTAGTAAAATAATGTTCAAAATTATCCAAGCCAGGCTTCTGCAATACATGAACCGTGAACTTCCAGATTTTCAAGTTGGTTTTAGAAAAGGCACAGGAACCAGAGATCAAATTGCCAACACCCACTGGATCATGGAAAAAGCAAGAGAGTTCCAGAAAAACATCTACTTCTGCTTTATTGACTATGCCAAAGCCTTTGACTGTGTGGACCACAATTAACTGTGGAAAATTCTGAAAGAGATGGGAATACCAGACGACCTGACCTGCCTCTTGAGAAAGTTGTATGCAGGTCAGGAAGCAACAGTTAGCATTGGACCTGGAAAAATAGACTGGTTCCAAATAGGAAAAGTAGTATGTCAAGGCTGTATATTGACTCCCTGCTTATTTAACTTATATGCAGAGTACATCATGTGAAACACTGGACTGGAAGAAGCACAAGCTGGAATCAAGATGCTGGAAGAAATATCAAGAACCTCAGATATGCAGATGACACCACTCTTATGGTAGAAAGTGAAGAGGAACTAAAAAGCCTCTTGATGAAAGTGAAAGTGGAGAGTGAAAAAGATGGCTTAAAGCTCAACATTCAGAAAACAAAAATCATAGCATCCGGTCTCATCACTTCATGGGAAATAGATGGGGAAACAGTGGAAAAAGTGTCAGATTTTTTTTTTTTGGGGGGGGGGAGGAGGTCCAAAATCACTGCAGATGATGACTGCAGCCATGAAATTAGAAGATGCTTACTCCTTGGAAGAAAAGTTATGACCAACCTAGATAGCATATTCAAAATAGAGACATTACTTTGCCAGCAAAGGTCCATCTAGTCAAGGCTATGGTTGTTCAAGTAGAGGTGAGATGAAGTCATTCAGTCGTGTCTAACTCTTTGCAACCCCGTGTACTGTAACCTTACTAGGCTTCTCTGTCCATGGGATTCACCAGGCAAGAATACTGGAGTGGATTGCCATTTCCTTCTCCAGGCGATCTTCCCGACCCAGGGATCAAACCCGGATCTCCAGCAGTGGAGGCAGACGCTTTAACCTCTGAGCCACCAGGGAAGATTTTTTCAAGTGGTCATGTATAGATTTGAGAGTTCGACTGTGAAGAATGCTGAACACCAAAGAATTGATGCTTTTAAACTGTGGTGTTGGAGAAGACTCGAGAGTCCCTTGCAAGGAGATCCAACCAATCCATCCTAAAGGAGATCAGTCCTGGGTGTTCTTTGGAAAGACTGATGCTAAAGCTGAAACTCCAGTACTTTGGCCACCTCATGTGAAGAGTTGACTCATTGGAAAAGACTCTGATGCTGGGAAAGATTGGAGGCAGGAGGAGAAGGGGACAACAGAGGATGAGATGTCTGGATGGCATCACCGACTCCTTGGAGTTGAGTTTGACTGAACTCCAAGAGTTGGTGATGGACAGGGAGGCCTGGTGTGCTGCAATTCATGGGGTCGCAAAGAGTCTGACATGACTGAGTGACTGAATTGAACTTAATTCTCTTAGCTTGTAAAGAAACAAACAGTATCATCTGTTGAGCATTTCAAAAATACAATATATAAAAGTTTCCATTAACAAACATGTAAAAAGTTGTATACTTATATATGCAAATGCATGCAGAAATGAAATGACTTTTTAAATCCTTGAAGTAATTTTCACTACTAAGCCTTTGAAATTAGAATCAAGTTTTAAATGACATCCAACTTAACATAATAATTCTCATTTTGAGAATAACTTGTCAATTATTTTGTCATTCCTATGGCACACTATGTTTATGTCAAATAAATCATGTTAAAGAATTGTGTATATGAGCAATCATTTTATCATTCATAATTTGTCATTTTGGAAGTACATTATTGAAGCTTTAACTCTGTTTTGATTTTGCAGTGTAAGCAAAGGCCATCTTTAGAATGTGTGTGCTGATTGGAACACATCTTGCCATAGGGTCAGAACTGAGCAATAGAGAAAGTTTTATTTCAAACATGGATATCTACTGCCCCCATTGTGGTGTGCCTTTCACATCATATTCTATATAGAGAGCATGCTGTATGGGACAGATGGAGGGAAAGCTCTAAATTGATTATATCATTAATGAAAAAAAAAGTGTATACTTATATACACAAAATTCTTTATGTCTCCTTCAGAACTGTTGTAACCACCAACTCTTATTTCTCTATTGTGCTTTTGTGTAAATACTTAATACATATTTGCTCCTCAGTTAGCAGTCCTATAATCCAACTTTTTATGAAGTTTTGGTTCTCATTCCTTCTAGCAAATACATTTAAAACTCATTACATAGGCAAAGCATAAAACTGATGGTGATAAAAATGGATAGTAAGTTATTTAAAATAGTTGAACTCTGATGCCCAAACTTTATCACCACTATTCTCTCCCACTTTGCCACTTTTCATTTTGGGTAAGCAATCATGCAGTTTGCTTCTTTATCTCACAAACTTGCCTGTTAAGCAGTAAAAATAGCAATTTTCTATTTTATAAACTTCTGGAAACAGAATACCTAGTAGTGGAAGACATGAAAAACTTAGAGGAAAGCTGATGGGATTTGCAGTAGCAGATGGGAAGAACAGGAGTCTTGAATTGATTCATGTGGGACAATGGTTTTAAATGGTTGTAGCTAAAAAATAATACAATGTCAGTTGTTCATCTATGCTAAATAATTTTTAAAAGATCAGTTAGAGCTTAAAATAAACTTGTTGTTGCTACTCTATTCACAGGAACTAGTTTCTAGATCTTTACAAGTTTTTCAAACTACTCCCTTTGATTCAAAATGGGGAAGAAACAGTCCTCAACATATTTCACAAATAATTATTGCCTTTTATTCTCCCATATTACTGATACAGCACCCAGTGATGCCTAACTCGTTAAAGTGTCTGGAAAAAATGACTCTGTCTAAAAATCATGTTGTTATAGATTTTTCAACACCATTCCTTTAATGTATTACTTTAAGTCTCTTGCTTAAGTCAGTCTTAATTGAGGTACACAGAACACATTTATAAATAAATTACCCTCTACTTCTCACAAGGAGGTAGACTTCTAGCTCCATTTAGCAGTCGCAGAGACATTCTCATTGCAGGGTTACAACCTATAGGTCTTCAGTTCAATTCAGTTCAGTCGTTTAGTTGTGTCCGACTCTGCAACCCATGAATCACAGCACACCAGGCCTCCTTGTCCATCACCAACCCCGGAGTTCACTCAGATTCATGTCCATCGAGTCAGTGATGCCATCCAGCCATCTCATCCTCTGTTGTCCCCTTCTCCTCCTACTTCTAATCCCTTCCAGCATTAGGGTCTTTTCCTATGAGTCAACTCTTCACATGAGGTGGCCAAAGTACTGGGGTTTCAGCTTTAGCATCAGTCCTTCCAAAGAACACCCAGGACTGATCTCCTTCAGAATAAACTGGTTGGATCTCCTTGCAGTCCAAGCAGCTCGCAAGAGTCTTTTCCAACACCACAGTTCAAAATCATCAATTCTTCGGTGCTCAGCCTTCTTCACAGTCCAACTCTCACATCCATACATGACTACTGGAAAAACCATAGACTTGACTAGACGGACCTTTGCTGGCAAAGTAATGTCTCTGCTTTTGAATATGCTATCTAGTTTGGTCATAACTTTTCTTCCAAGGAGTAAGCATCTTTTAATTTCATGGCTGCAGTCACCATCTGCAGTGATTTTGGACCCCCCCCACCCCCCACCAAATAAAGTCTGACACTGTTTCCATTCTTTCCCCATCTATTTGCCATGAAGTGATGGGACCAGATGCTATGATCCTAGTTTTCTGAATGTTGAGCTTTAAGCCAGCTTTTTCACTCTCCTCTTTCACTTTCATCAAGAGGCTTTTTAGTTCCTCTTCACTTTCTGCCATAAGGGTGGTGTCATCTGCATATCTGAGGTTCTTGATATTTCTCCCGGCAATCTTGGCTCCAGCTTGTGTTTCTTCCAGTCCAGTGTTTCTCATGATGTGCTCTGCATATGTTAAATAAGCAGGATGACAATATGCAGCCTTGATGTACTCCTTTTCCTATATGAAACCAGTCTGTTGTTCCATTACTGTTAATCAAATTTATGACTTTACAAGACACATATAATTTTGTCTGTGGAATTCTCCAGGCAAAGAACTGGGGTGGTTAGCCATTCCTTCTCCAGGTGATCTTCCTGACCCAGAGATGGAACCCAGGTCTCCTGTATTACAGGCAGACTCTTAACCATCTGAGCCACAAATAATTTTTATAGATTTATCACTTCTAGACATCTACATCTTGTACAGGTGGCTGTCTTTCTTTTTAAATCAGAATTTTCAGCTGAAGACAGAAACAAATGTTTTTGACATAGTGGCTAATGTTGTATATACGATTAGAAAAAATGCAAAAAAGATCTAATTCCCATCTATATAGATCATATGGCAAGAACTATACCTATAAACTATTAAGGTATAAGGAAACTCTGTTACTGTGTCTGCATGCATAGATTTATGCAAATATATGTTTGTGTGTGTATATGCAGAGATGGTGATGGCACCCTCTCCAGTACTCTTGCTCGGAAAATCCCATGGACAGAGGAGCCTGGTAGGCTGCGGTCCACGAGGTCTCAAAGAGTTGGACACAACTGAGTGACTTCCCTTTCACTTTTCACTTTCATGCATTGAAGGAGGAAATGGCAACCCACTCCAGCATTCTTGCCTGGAGAATCCCAGGGATGGGGGAGCCTGGTGGGCTGCTGTGTATGGGGTCGCACAGAGTAAGAATCCACATGAAAAGGAGTAGCATCAGAGAAGAAAGTGATAAAATGCATTAGCTATTTCATTTGTTCATATATATATGGAGAAGGAAATGGCAAACCACTCCAGTGTTCTTGCTTGGAGAAATCCATGGACAGAGCAGCCTGGTGAGTTACAGTCCTTGGGGTCACATAAAGTTGGACATGACTGAGTGAGTGACTAACACACACACACACACACACACACATACACATATGTGTGTGTGCATGGAACAAGGTATTTTAATAGTAAAACCAAGACTGTACACATAAAACATTCCTGTCTCTTGCAAAACAAAATGTATGTGTGTACACACACACATTTCATAGTTTGCGTATACTGATATGAATTTGTGCTAAGCCTTTCTTTTAATAAAGAAAAATTCTTTAAGGATCAACAATATGTATATAGTGGGCTTGTCATCTAGTAATTCCACAGAAAGTCCATGAAACTGTAACTAATAACTTGTAAACACTGAGTTCATGTTGGTAGTTACACTGCCTAATTCAATATTCCTCAAGTAGTAATAGCCCAATAAAGCCAGAGATTTGAAAGTATTTATATTTATAGTTTATGTCAACAAATACTATTACATGTTTTTTTATTCTATTAAGTATGGTTTGATATCTGTCTCAAGTAAATTTCCCTCTGCAAAAAGTAATAAATTGGGCACTAAACTAAAAGCATATTGACTAAATAGAATCAACAGCTCCTTTTTTAATGCACTATTTTG
This sequence comes from Madoqua kirkii, assembly GCA_006408675.1. Taxonomy (NCBI): domain Eukaryota; kingdom Metazoa; phylum Chordata; class Mammalia; order Artiodactyla; family Bovidae; genus Madoqua; species Madoqua kirkii. The sequence continues at coordinate 2,595 of SJYC01145525.1, read as the reverse complement.
TTTTAAGTAACATTGCTTTTTCATAATGTTAGTCTATCAAGGCCTAAATTGACATTAAATATTTGCAAGTTCAAAAGAGTAAGGGGATCTGTTTGAACCTGTATTTCTAGGAAGGACTAAGTGAAATAGAGTGGTCCTAAAAGAAAAGGATCACTGGGGTCATTTAGAAGGAGAGATGGTATTTGTGATCAATATTGCCAGTTGTTAACAACTTTTTCAGTCTTAGTATTTACTTTCTATAAGTAAGTAATAGAGTGCAAGGGATGTAAAAGCAAAATACAGAGATATATATTATGTTACTTAAAGGTTTAAGCTGAGATCAGTTCTACTGCTGAGTCTCAAATACTTTTTTCAGCTGAAAGTCATCTTCACATGTATGTATATATGACCAATTCTATTGCTGAATCCAGAAATAAAATGTTTTCACTTGTATCTTACAGACATATGCACATGCATATAGACATTTGTGTGTACACATGTATACAAATCTGTGTTATACATAGGTGTGCATGTATATAGTATATACATGAGCAGATATATGCAAACATACACACACATACAAGAGGTAATCTGGCAAATAGAAGGTACAATTGCTGTAATCTGAGGACTTCCTGAAGTCCTCAGGAAATAATCTGACAAGTAGAATTTGCATTCAGGCATTTAAATGAAGAATAACTCAGATACAGTGTTTGTTTAAATCCGAGAAAGAGCTCTTACTTGAAATTAATTATACTTATCTGTTTGGCCTCTAGAATGCACTCAACAATATTGTATCTGAGACTTTCTTAATTAGACTTGTTGTCAATGATTTGTTCAGTTCAGTTCAGTCGCTCAGTCGTGTCTGAGTCTTTGTAACCCCATGGAATGCAGCATACCAAGCTTCCCTGCCCATCATCAACTCCCCAAGCTTGCTCAAACCCATGTCCATCAAGTCAGTAATGCCATCCAACCATCTCATCGTCTGTCATCCCTTTCTCCACCTGCCTTTAATCTTTCCCAGCATCAAAATCTTTTCCAATAAGTCAGTTCTTCACATTAGATGAATGGATGGAGGATGAAGGGTTGAGTTGGTGACTGATGGATACAGAATTACTCTTTTTCAACAGTCTCATGAAGAACATTTAGTGTGCTTTGACTTGTGTGAGTACCTGTCCATCTTGTAAACAATCCTCCCTTGAGGTCCCTGCAGCTAAATGTCTTCTTCATCTTGAGGTGTCTTCCTGGCCTGGCACAGTAGTATGCATAGAATAAGTAGCAATAATTTTTCTATTCAGTTGATGCCATTTCCAAATTTGAGAGGTTATAACATGGTGATTTACATCAATCTGACAGAATATCTAAGCCAAGTATGTAAAACCAGTGTTTTTTTCAGCATTTTTTTTTCAATTTACTTGATCTTTATTTTGTAAATGATCCTGATTTGCTTTAGCATTCCTTCTTCTCTTTTCTGGGGCATGTACATCTGCTTCTGACATCTGTCTTCTATCTCCTTTTATAAATTATGAAGTGATGCCAACTCCTTTTATCAACAAACTACCTTTAGAACCATTTAGACACTATAATGATTCGTTGATTTTCTTTGGTTCTTTATGAATTTGCAAAATGACTTGATGCTTCTATTATTTTTGTTTGTCCTTTCTTTTCCTATATTTAATATTTATAGTTGGCCGGCCCAGATAGTGTACTTTGTTATTTCCTGAATTTTTTTTTTCATTTCTTAATTATAGTAATGACAGTCTGTAATACCCCCAGCCTGCATCTCTATTTGACTTTTAGATTTCACTTTCATTGAATTACTTATTGAACTATGTTTGACACTGTAAAATATACAATAATCTTTTCTTCAGTTCAGTTGCTCTGTTGTGTCCGACTCTTTGCAACCCCATGAATCACAGCACACCAGTCCTCCTTGTCCATCACCAACTCCCGGAGTTCACTCAAACTCACATCCATCTAGTTGGTGATGCCATCCAGCCATCTCATCATCTGTTGTCCCCTTTTCCTCCTGCCCCAATCCCTCCCAGCATCAGAGTCTTTTCCACTGAGTCAATTCTTCACAAGAGGTGGCCAAAGTATTGGAGTTTCAGCTTCAGCATCAGTCCTTCCAAAGAACATCCAGGACTGATCTCCTTTAGAATGGACTAGTTGGATCTCCTTGAGTCCAAGGGACTCGCAAGAGTCTTCAACACCACAGTTCAAAACCATCAAATCTTTGGCATTCAGCTTTATTCACAGTCCAACTCTCTCATACATACATAAGCACAGGAACAAGCATAGTCTTGACTAGATGGACCTTTGTTCACAAAGTAATATCTCTGCTTTTCAATATACTATCTAGGTTGGTCATAACTTTCCTTCCAAAGAGTAAGAGTCTTTTAATTTCATGGCTGCATTCACCATCTGCATTGATTTTGTAGAGCCAAAGAAATAAAGTCTGACAATGTTTCCACTGTTTCCCTATTTCCCATAAAGTGATAGGACCAGATGCCATGATCTTCATTTTCTGAATGTTGAGCTTTGTCAACTTTTTCACTCTCTTCTTTCACTTTCATCAAGAGGCTTTTGAGTTCCTCTTCACTTTCTGCCATAAGGGTG
>SJYC01145515.1:57-12410 GCA_006408675.1 Madoqua kirkii | reverse complement strand
TCTAAACAAGTCTGTCTGTTACAAATTTGTATGGCATTTTCTTATGAAATTAGATTATAGAACTGTATGAAAAGTTCATGCAGTTAATACATTTATCTTAAAAAATGCAAATGGTCAATTTAGTATTTTAAAATAAGACAAATTTAGATCTTAAAACCAAGGTCTTTCCATATTTTTTATAGTCTGTCCTTCATGCTTGGTAAGTATGGCTTCAGTCTAAACTAAGTAATATTTTAGTCACAATATGCATAGCTAAAATGGATTTTATATTCTGCTGTTACATAGTTAGTTACAGGTTTTAATTTTTTGCTTCTCTTTTGGGAAAAAAAGACATTAATTATAGAAAAAAGTGTATTTCCAGCTTTATCGAGAAATAATTGGCATATAACATTGTGTAAGTTTAAGGTGTACGCTGTGATAATGTGATATAAGTATGTTTTGAAATAACATATAATAATGTTAGTTAATATATCTATGAGTTAACAACTGTCAATCATACTATCACATTGTTGACTATGGTCACCATGCTGTATATTAGATCCCAGAACTTACTCATATTATAACCGTTTCTTTGTCCTGTTTGACCATCTGTACCTATTCCATCCCTAATCCTGGTAACCAATCTACTCTCTATTTCTTATTTCTTTTCTAATTCTATTCATTTGTGATTGAATGACTTATTGTAGCAGCATGCTAAAACTCCTTTACAAAGATCTTTTTTGTATTTACAACCCATTTTTCTTTTGTGTTTACCATGAAACTTATATAAAATATCTTATAGTTGTAATATCCTATTTTGTTAATAACAATGTAACTTTCCTAATATACACAAACTTTATACTGCTTCCCCCATAATATTGTTACTGATGCTACAATTTAGATTTTTTTTTTAAATTGTGCATCCAATAATAACTGTCTCTTATACACATCTTGCAGGTGCAGGAAAGAAAAAATTGCTATGCCCAGATGTTTTGAAGCTGTAGTAGCATACATACAGCTCAGATTAAACAGAAAAAAATTGCATAAGGCAGGCACTTCAAGTACATTATTCTATAGGGTATTTAATAAACCTATCATGTCTTCTTGACAATAAGACTCCTGAATATAATTTTAGGAACAGTTAAGGCATCGCCAGCTCGATTCATTCATAGATGATTTTACAGCAAGATCTGTCATTTTTGAGTGGAGTGCATTGTATTATCCCATTTTCAACTTAGAAAATATCTTCTCGGAACAGAACAGTCTGGGAATTGGGTAGACACATCGCCTATCAAGCTGTCTCAGTTCATTACTGGATTAGTTAGACCTCAGGGATTGCAGGCCAGATTTCACCTTAGTTTTGTAACACAGCAAACATAAGCCAAACACAAACAACCCTCTTGCTGATCATTGAGCTCTGTACTAATATGCAAAAGCCCTGCTCAAGTTGCAGATGGATAATGCTTCTGTGGTCCCTCAGTTTGGATTTTCCTTTCCCCAAAGCGATGGGCTAACCTGCTTTGTACATAGCAACTGTCAAAGAGGGGAGGAGTTCAACTCAGGAGAAGAGGGAATGCTCAAAACTCTCCAGACTCCACGCCACTAGCCTCCAACAATTGTTCCCCATGACTGCATGGAGTTTCCTCATCAACTCTGGCAATGAACATTTTAAATATTTCCTCTCAGCCAGAGTCTAGACGGTGATACTTGTCATGAAGTCCTACCCGTACAATATACCCACTCCTGCTTTGTGACATGGTCCCCTCGAGGAAGACCTTACTATTTCTACCTTTCCCCAGAGATGTAGAAGAGTTCTCTGCTGACCTGCTTAAGATACTGGCTTAAAAGAAAACTTCCATCTCCCTTTGTTCATGAAGCTAAAGAGCCTCAGTAGAATTAGGAAGAGAATGCTATTGGCCCCTGTTTCTTTATAGGGAAGAAAGAGGTCATGCAAAAAGAGAGAAAGAGAAGCTCTCATATTTTAGTTTAAGTGCCAGTCCTGGATCCCCAGTTGGCAAAGCCTTTTATAGTCAGTTCTTGGCCCAGCATTCTGCATCTGCAAGATCAGAGCTTATTAGTATCATCTCTTACTTCTGCCTCCTAATGCTGCCACCAGAGACTGTAAAAATCTTAGACTACACACACTGTGAGGCAAATGGCTTTTCCTTAACTGCCACAGTGCAGGTTTTTGCTTGCACTGATAAACATATTTCTCTAGCCATACTGGTAAATATTAAACACTCTCATCATCCCAATACCTTCTAGAACACCCACTTAGAATATGGAGACTATATTAGAAATCTATATCTATTATAATGGGCTATGTGTAAAAGAAAGAATAGGAGGATCCTGGAACCATCTTTGGTTTCATAGATTATGACAGTGATGTTTCTGCTCATAGGTCATCAATCAGTTTTAATAATAAAACCATCACATAATTTATAGTTTTATCTATTTATATTTTCCCTTTTTAATTTGTTCAAAGCATCTCATTAAACACCAAGTATTCTTAAAGCAGGAAGCCTACAGATTCATCAAGATACAGTGGGACTTAATGAATGAAATCTCTTGTGGTGGTGATGGCTATTCTGCTAGTGTAAATAATTTATACATATTTAGCAAGTACTGATTATAAATATTTTAAACATGGGAACCTTGTACGTTAAAGGTAAATCAACACCACTGTTCACCACTAGACTATGGGTGATAGGACAATAACTATACCAGCCAATAGGTGGTTAGGTGTGGCTAGCTCCTTACTTTCACTGAAATGTGAATCCAGGTGATGACCTTGGTAGCCCAAAAGGCATCTGCTTACTCCTTCCCCAAATCTTCACAAACACCTGTGCATGCACTGACCAGATCCAAAAATGTATATGCAACAATGAAGACTTCTGCTGAGAGTCAGCTATTAATATATTGTATTGAGAAGTGACACAGTGAAGCCACTGTGTCTTTCTTTTAAAATATGTTTATCAAATTGGTTTGAGCCTGGAGCAAAGCCAGGAGGAAGGCAGTCTCTAGCTGGCAGACTCAATCCCCGGAGTAAAAGAAGCTAGAAAGGAATCTGGAGACAGAGGGCAGGAAAGAGGAAGGAAGGAATGAGGGGAAGCAGAAGCAAGGCGGAGAGGGACATTCTATGTGCACTCAGCCTGCTTCAAAATTTTGTCTGAAAATGGCTAGGCTGGTAGACAACAGGCAGATGCCAAGCTAAAGTCATGTGAGTGTGCTAAGTCTCTTCAGTTGTGTCTGGCTCTTTGTGATCCTATGGATATAGCCCTCCAGGATCCTCTGTCCATGGGATTCTCTAGGCAAGAATATTGGAGTGGGTTGCCATTTCCTTCTCCAAGGGATCTTCCTGACCCAGGGATAGAACCTGTGCCTCCTTCATTGGTAGGCAGATTCTTTACCACTCACCCACCTGGGAAACCAAGGTCTACTAAAAGCAATTCCCTCTCTCTCTGCAGAAAGAACCCACTAAAACTTTTAAGCAATTACTTTTTTCTCCTTTTCTGTGGAGGAATCTCAACCTACCTTTCCAGCTCACCTCCTGTCACTCTAATTCTTACCTAAAACTGGTCACCTTTGTTAACATTTCATGCAACTTCGTGCCTTCATATCTTGGCTGAGGCTCTTCAGAGAGCTGTTTGCCATCCTCTATTTAAAAACTCCTGCCAATCTTTTGGAATGAAGCTCAAAGATGTTGTCTGCTGTGATATCTTTCTTGAGTAGTTCAGTCAGTCCCTCCACTCTGTTTTCAGGGTATGTCCCACCCATTTATTATCTTGTATGGGAATGTATTATCTTGTTTGAGCGCTTCCCGTTCATCAAGATGGAACTCTCAGAGAGCAATGATGGCACTTGGTCACCTGTGTATCCTCAAGGTTTATTTAGCTCACAGTAGGCACTTGATTGGAGAAGGCAATGGCAACCCACTCTAGTACTCTTGCCTGGAAAATCCCATGGAGGGAGGAGCCTGGTAGGCTGCAGTTCATGGGGTCGCTAAGAGTCAGGCACGATTGAACGAATTTACTTCCGCTTTTCACTTTTATGCATTGGAGAAGGAAATGGCAACCCACTCCAGTATTCTTGCCTGGAGAATCTCAGGGACAGAGGAGCCTAGTGGGCTGCCATCTATGGGGTCTCACAGAGTTGGACACGACTGAAGCGACTTAGCAGCAGCAGCAGCAGGCACTTGATGGGGCTTCCCCCATGGCACTAGTGGTAAAGAATCTGCCTGCCAATGCAGGAGACATAAGAGCCAAGGGTTCCATCCCTGGATCAGGAAGATCCCCTGGAGGACAGCATGGCAACCCACTCCCGTATTCTTGCCTGAAAAATCCCATGGGCAGAGGTGACTGGTGGGTTAGAGTCCATAGCTTCGCAAATAGTCAGGCATGACTGAAACGACTTAGCACACACACTCATGTATTTAATGGATGAATGGAGCACTGCAGTTTTTAAAAACTGAAGAAAAGAGTGTGTGGAATTAGCAGGTAAGAATGTTCCAAATGATGCTCTAATCACAATTCCAGCCTTTTTCTTTCAAAGATTCATCTTTTACTTCCAAACATTTAACTCTGAACACTTTCATCCTTCCAAAATCAGAGTTGTAGCCAAAATAAGTGTCAAGGCTTAGAAAAACCATAGGAAAAGTTTTGGAATACTGGTAATTGAAGATGGATTTAAACTTCAGTGAAATACCATCATTGGCTGCTTGTGTTATTTCTTTATGCATTTAATAGCGTGCTTACCTTTCAAAACCCAGCTGTGGCTTGCTGTTACATTTTCTTTGTACGTGGCTTAACACCTGTTAGCCACAACACTGAGGTTGCCGGTCCTGACTTCACCTTGCTCCCTGGCTGTTGTTGTCGCAGTGTAACTGCAGCTCTGCAGCTGCTCACTGGCAGCCATGGTAGGGATCAGGACTGGTCTCTGGCCCCTGGGTCACTTTGACACTCACACAGTTCTAGGTGCGTTAGAGGCCTCTTCTGGCTTGTACAGCCCTTTGCTTATCCTGTCCTTGCAAAGCCCATCATTTCGAGGTAGTAGCTCTGCACATCAATTGTCCTCACTAGACTGCAGGTTCTCTGAGGGAAGGAATGTGCCTGACTCATTATCTTTTCTCTGACACTTCTCAGGGCCTGGCATTGGAAGGGGAAAAAAAAAGAAGAAGAATGAATGAATGATGAGAGAATGAATGAGTAAAAATGTCCTCATTAAAATTCTTCGTTGGAACTTTAATTAAATCACTCATCAAGCATATCAGTTATTATTCTCCACCAAATGATACTTCTGATTCAGTGTAATTGGCTGCTTTCTTTCCTTCACCCTGGAAACAAGTAATCTTTCTTGATTATCAACAGCTATGCTATAATACAAAAATAGAAAAGAAAAACCTAGACATGGTATAAGCCTGCTAATGGCTTCCTCTCTGGGAGCTATCTTTGCACATCTCCAAATCACTTTGAATAGTATTTGTTATCCTCACCCTTTCAGGCCAGTTGGACACAGTGTGCCCTGTTTATATAGCTGAGTGTATCTAATTCCATTAGCAACACAATAAAATGATGCTACATTTTTTAAATACCTCTTAAATTTTTTTCATTTGAAGAATGGAATGTTTCTGCTTTTGGGGGTCCTGAGAGATGTATCTCTTTTTGAAAATTTTTTACTGAAGTATACTTGATGTAAAATATTATATAAGTTATGAGTGTACAATACAGTGATTCACAATTTTTAGAGGCTATACTTCATTTATACTTATCATCAAGTATTGACTATAAAGTATTGGCTGTGTTGTACAATATATCCTTATAACTTACTTTATATCGTACATAATAGCTTGTAGCAAAGTGCTTCTTGGGAATCTTTGGGAAATTAGGCAATATGCTGAAACTGTCACACCATCCAATAATAATGATGCCAAACAGATGATTCTTCCCAACTGAATTATCTGTCTTGACTCACCTATATTTAATCTCCATTTCCAAGTCAGAAAGCACTTATGGGTGTGGTGAAATGAGAAATATGGGCCTGGGCTCAGAGCAGAGTGAAGCTGACTAGTCAAGCAGGCCACAAATGATCAAACTCTTTTCTCTTCATGTCTGTAAAACAGGGACAATAAGATCGACTCCACAAGGTCCTTGTGAAAATTTAAAGACAAGCTTGCATGCTTAACACTTGTAGCCAAATTCTGAAGGAGCATTTTCTCTATTGATGTTAGTATGCTTCCTTTTCTGACTCTCTGGTCTCCACCAGGGCTTCTTTTCCCATCAGGGTGCACTGTGTGTCAGTCTACAGATACAACTTCCTGTTCCACCGGAACAGATGGAGGTATGTTCTGCATACAGTTATGCAGTTGAGACAGGCAGTTTAAACTTACGATGAGGCAACTGCACAATGCTTTATGTAAAACTGGGAACTAATTTTTTGGCTTTTCCCTAGTGATGGTGTCTTTTTTTTTTTCTGTCCAGAGAGTGCTCTTTTCGGCTCAACATATGGGATTACTAATCTCCCTATTTCACCCCCATTCCTTTCCCTCTAACCCTCCAAAATCTCAGAGCAGGGTCTTAGCTTTTCCACCAGCCATGCTAGAAGCTGCCTTTACTCCCAGCTCAGTCAAAGTCTTCCCTGGGTTCTCCTCACAAGAAAACGCTCCAGTTTCTGAGTCCAGACTTGTACTTCTCTGATCTAGGGTGCTTTTCATTTTCATAAAAATTCTAGGATCTATTTGTCAACCTACTGAGATTCTGATGGGAATTTTATTTACTCTATTGGCTGATTTGGGGAATATTGCTACCTTAATAATATTAACTCTTCCAATTTATTAATTTAGTATATATCTCCATTTATTTAGGCCTTTAGTTTCTCTCAATAATGACTCACAGTTCTCAGTGGATAGGTCTTGTCCTTTTATTAACATTATTTATAAGTATTTTATTCTTGTGTATACTACTGTGAGTGGAAATGTTTTCTCAATTTCATCATTGGATTGCTTATTAATATTGTATCATGTGGCCTCACTTATTTCTAATAAACATTCTGTTTTGTTTTTACTTGATTCTCCAAGGTTCTTAGATGGTGGAGGGTAAGGAGATGATTCAGTGTTCTCTTTGGGAGAAAAGTTCCTCCCTATCCCAGTGTCAATCATAACAGCTCTAGTTCTATCTTTTTGGTATGTTGAGTTTCAACATTAAAAGGAGTCGATTACAAATAATCTATTTTCTCATGCACCTATGGTCAATTAATCTATGACAATGGAGAAAAGACAACCTATTCAATAAGTGATGCTGGGAAAAATGGACAGCCACATGTAAAAGAAAAAATTAGCATACTCCCTAACACCACACATAAAAATAAACTCAAAATGGATTAAAGACCTAATTGTAAGAATGTATACTATTCAACTCTCACAGGAAAACATAGGCAGAACACTCTCTGACATAAATCACAGCAATATCTTTTTTGATCCACATCCTAGAGTAATAAAAATAAAAACAAAAATAAACAACTGGGACCCAATTAAACTTAAAAGCTTTTGTACAGCAAAAGAAACTATAAACAAACTGAAAAGACAACCCAACACAGAGTGGGAGAAAATATTTGCAAATGAAGAGACTGAGAAGGGATTAGTCTCCAAAATCTACAAACAGCAAATCCAGCTCAAAATCAGAAAAACAAAACACCTAGTCCAAAAATGAGCAGAAGATCTAAATAAACATTTCTCCAAAGAAGACATACAGATAGCCAAAAAGCACATGAAAAGATGTTCAACATCACTAATTATCCTAGAAATGCAAATCAAAATTACAATAAGATATCATCTCACACTGGTTTGACTGGCCATCATCAAAAAGTCTACAAACACAGCAGCATACTGAAAACACAAAAAAGTCTACAAACAATAAATGCTGGAGAGGGTACGAAAAAAACGAAATTCTCCTATAGTGTTGATGGGAATGTAAATCAGTACAACCATTATGGAGAACAATATGGATTTACCTTTAAAAACTAAATATAGAACTAAAATACTATCCAGAAATCCCATTCTGGACATATATCTGGAGAAAATCGTAATGTGAAAAGATGCATGCACTCCAATGTTCATTGCAGCACTATATACAATAGCCAAGACATGGAAGCAACATATATGTCCACTGACAGAAGAATGGATAAAAAAGCTGTGGCACATATATACAATGGACTAACTAAGCCTTGAAAAAGAACAGAATAATGCCATTTGGAGGAATGTGCATGGAGCTCGAGATTATCATACTAAGTGAAGTCAATCACAGAGGAAGACAAATATCATACATTACTTACATGTGGAATCTAATAAAAAATGATCAAATGAACTTATTTACAAATTAGAAACAGATATTAAAATGAAGCTTATGGTTACCAAAGGGGAATGTGGAGAGAAGTGATAAATTAGGTGATTGGGATTGACATATATACACTACTATGTGAAAGTGAAAGAGAAGACTGAAGAAGTTGGCTTAAAGCTCAACACTCAGAAAACCAAGATCATGGCATCTGGTCCCATCACTTCATGGGAAATAGATGGGGAAACAGTGGAAACAGTGTCAGACTATTTTTCTGGGCTCCAAAATCACTGCATCTTATTTTCACAGTGGCATCACCCTTTCATTTTAGCTTATAAGCTAAATTTTTCTTGTAAGACAAATTCAGTGTTGATGAATCTCAGTTACTTGTTTAGAAAACTATTTCTTGTTTCTGAGAAATAGCTTTACTAGGTATGGTATTCCTGTTTGGCAATTGATTTTTCAATATTTTTAATTTTTTACTCCATTTTCTCCTTATCTTCAAAGTTTACACTGTAAAAGCTGCTGATAGTATTATGGGGATTCCCTTGTACATGAAGAATATTTTTTCTCTTGCTGCTTTCAAAATTCTTTATCTTTAACTTCTGAAAATTTAATTATAATGTATCTGGGCATAATCCTCTTTGAGTTTAATCTCTTTAAGATCTATTGAGCCTCATTAGATATCCAAGTTTATTTTTATTATCCCCTTTTAGGATTTTCATAATGTGTATGTTATTTCTTCTGATAATTCTTATGAATACCCTAGACTTTCTTCATTCCTTTTGTTCTTTTCTTTGACTCCTCTGACTGGAAAATCTCAAATAATTTGTCTTCAAGTTCATTGATTCTTCTGCTTTTCAAGTCTACTGTTCCTCATTGAATTCCTTAGTTATTGTATTCTTCTTCTCTAGAATTTCCTTTTTTAAATATAGTTTTTTTATACTTAATAAACTTATTTTTTTCATCCATTGAATTCCTAATTTTGTTTAGTTGTTTGTATTCTCATATTTTGCTGAGCTTCTTTGAAAGGATTATTCCATATTCTTCATCAGAGTTCATAGATCTCCTTTTCTTTAGGATCAGCTATTGACATTTTGTTTCCTTTGACAATGTCACATTTACCTGATTTTTCATAATCTTTGTATCCTTTTTTGGCATTTATGCATTTGAGTATGTGGTCTCCTTTTTTCTAATTTTACAGATCTGTTTTAACAGGGAATAGTCTTCACCAGTCAGATTATTTGGAAATATTGCATTGATCAACACATAGCAGTCATGGGCAAGTGCAGCTTTATATTAGGTTCTCTAGTTGGGCAAGGCCACTGCCTATGTTCTAAAGTTGTCTTGACTGGACTATGTGATTAAACAGGGCCAATGGATGAACTGCCTCATCAGGGAGGGCTTCTGACTATGCTCTGAAGTAAAGTGGGGCAACTAGCTGGCCTCTAAAATTACTTCTGACTGGGTCAGATCTCTAGCTGTGTTCTCCTGAAGGGTGTTGCCACTGGCTAGATTCCATGATAAAGAGGGGTATGAGACACACTCTGTTATTGCGACCAGTTGGGTGAAGCTTCATGTTGTACTCCTTTAGTGATGAAGCTGGCTGAATTCAGCATTCAGGTGGAACCATAAGCTATGATTTATATTCAGATGTGTTTTCAGGCTGTACTTTGCAAACAGTTGGGCCTGCAGACTGTAACCCAATGTAGGAAGGAACTGCAAGCTCTATGATCAAAAAATCTATTGGCTCTCCTCTGCTATTGGGTTAAGTTACTGATTGGGCTCAACTGTCAGTCAGGTAGAGCCTCAATCGATACTAATTCAGCATTCAGGTGGAACCATAAGCTATGATTTATATTCAGATGTGTTTTCAGGCTGTACTTTGCAAACAGTTGGGCCTGCAGACTGTAACCCAATGTAGGAAGGAACTGCAAGCTCTATGATCAAAAAATCTATTGGCTCTCCTCTGCTATTGGGTTAAGTTACTGATTGGGCTCAACTGTCAGTCAGGTAGAGCCTCAATCGATACTTCACAGTTGGGTGGGAATGGAGACAATGCTCAGCATAGGTGGGATCAACTGTCTGGGCTTTCTGGTTTTCTTGGGCCACAGGTTATTCTCTGAAATTAGACAAGATCAGTGCTTGAGCTTCCTGCCTGGACAAGGCTGCAGGGTGTGTTCAGCTATCAGGTAAGGCTGTAGCCTGCCAGGTACCTCTGTTCATGGGGATTCTCCAAGCAAGAATACTGGAATGGGTTACCATCCCCTCCTCCAGGGAATCTTCCCAACCCAGGGGTTGAATCCAGGTCTTCTGCATTTTAGGCAGATTCAACCATCTGAGCCACTTGGGAAGTCATGAAAGAACCATGCAGTAAAATTGGAACTGTTTCTCTTAACTTTTTAATGTGATCTTTTTGTGTTCTCTACTAAGGCATTTCTTTAGCTTTATTCCTGCATTCTGGAACTTCCATAATGGTATTTTGTCTGTTGGTTTTTGTTAGTTGGTCTACTTGTGAGGGGCTTCCCAAGTGGCACTAGTAGAAAAGAATCAGCCTGCTAATGCATGAAACACAAGAGACACTGGTTCAATCCCAGGGTCAGGAAGATCCCCTGGAGGAGGAAATGGCACCCCACTCCAATATCCCTGCCTGGAAAATCCCTTGGACAGAGGAGCCTTGACAGGCTACAGTCCATGGGGTTGCAAAGAGTCAGAAGACTGAGCAGACACATACTACTTGTGAGAGGAACTGAAGTCAGGAACAACCTATGTTGACATCTCAATAACCATGCTACTCATACAAATTCTTATGAAAATTTGCTTTAACCAGTGTTTAACTATATCATGTTGCATTTCTGTTAACTGGCAGGCCAGTTTTACCATTTTTAATTTTTAACATTTTATTTCTCTTGAACATAATTATTTACTTTCTTTTCAGCTTTATAAATGCTGCTACATTTGTAGTTTCAAGTACAGAAATAAATTTTAAAATCTAGATCATATGCTCCATGATGGCAGGGATTTGTCTTGTTCATCACACACACACAAAAGCTGGCATTAAGTAGATCTTTGTTGATTGAATAATGAATGATGTGTTCTGACACCAGCAGAGCTTACAGAAGCAGAGATGAAGCAGAAAATATAATGACTGTCAAATGGGTGAACTTGAAGATGAAAAGACACTTTTAGCTTAGTTACTTTGATATGTACTCTGGATAACATTCCAATTTTGCATGAATTTTTGGAATGAAAATAGCTCTACTTCTAAATAATAAATTTATTAATTGCACTCCTTATGAGTTCTGACAGCAGTCAGCTTTGTGGGTTTCTGATTCCATTCCAACGGGTTGAATGTCCCTGTGATTTATGTAATAGGCAGCAGTGTCATGAGGAAAAGACTTGTAGGATAAAACTTAAAGACAGGAGCACAGATGGCTGCCTGTGGAGTGTGTGGTGTGTGTTAATGAAAATGCATTGAACAGTGAGGGAAGGGCAGCAATCAAAGGAAAGATACCTTGAGTTTGGCGTTTTGTTTTTAAAGATAGATACTATTTTTTTTTCCTTGTGAAAATTTTCTAATTTATTTTACTCTAACAACAACAAGCACTTGGGACATTATGAATACAATATAGACATTAAAGAATAAAAACAAACAAAAATTGAAAATGTTTAGGGTTCATCATACATTTCAATCATGTTTCTCTATTATTAACTACTCATTATGTAGCCTGGTTTCTAAAAGGTATGTTTTAAGATAAAACTGTTAAACCAACACAACAAAAGGGCCTTATATAATTTTGTATATCACCATCTAGGTTTTCTACACATTTACTATCTCTCCTGAAAATTCATAGTTCATAAATGCTCGTGCTTTGAATCACCATATTTTTAGTATAATCATATTCACTGGATAATTATAGGCATACCTCAGACATATTTGTGGGTATAATTCTAGATTACCACAGTAAAGCAAATATTGCAATAAAGCAAGTCACACTAATATGAGTGTTCCCCAGTGCATGTAAAGTTTATATTTACACTATACAA
>SJYC01145508.1:0-11244 GCA_006408675.1 Madoqua kirkii | reverse complement strand
CAAGATGTTTGTTTATTAATTTTAAACTTGTCAATGTAATTTATCTCTGCTATTTTCCTTTTTTTTACCTCTGCTACTTTATTTTTGCAATGTTATTAATTAAATATCATGAAACAAATACTACATAGACATGTGATTTCATTAATTTGGCAAACACACAGTTTTATAACTATCACATGATCAAGATACAGGAGATTTCTACCAATATTTATGATGCCTTAATAATCAATCTCTTATCTCAATCCCATTCAAAATACACATGCAATTGCTGATTTTTCTGCCCCAATTATTTTAATTTTTCAGAATATTACATAAATAGAACAATATAGAGGATAGAACCATTCAGACATTTTGAATAAACTGCACTACATTCCTAATCCAGGATTTGGGCTCCATAGTCTACTATGATGTAAACCAAAGCAACCTGACTTCTCAGGCCAGTCTTGCTACATTTGATGTCTTCTGCTGTTTCCTAGATGGCTCAGTGGTAAAAAAAAAAAAAAAATCTGTCTGCCAGTGTAGAAGAGTGGTTTTAATCCCTGAGTTGGGGAGATCCCCTGGAGGAGGAAATGGTAACCCACTTCCATATTCTAGCTTGGAAAGTCCAATGGGAGAAGAGCCTGGCAGGCTACAGTCTATGGGATCTAAAACAGTTGGACACAATTTAGCAACTAAGCAAAAGCATGAGCTCTATATCTTCCACAAGTTTTGTTTCCCTAAGAAACATTCTTCCCACTATTTTTGTCCTCTCTCCTCAAGAAAGAGACCAGAATAGTGTCAACTCCTGAAGAAAAACAAACATTTCTACTTATATGTTAACTCTTGAAGAGAAGTTGACGTCTAAGTAAAGAACTGGAAGAATGAC
Source organism: Madoqua kirkii (assembly GCA_006408675.1). NCBI lineage: Eukaryota > Metazoa > Chordata > Mammalia > Artiodactyla > Bovidae > Madoqua > Madoqua kirkii. Next base: position 10,379 of record SJYC01145508.1, on the reverse strand, counting down.
TATATTCTCTCAAAAACAAATTCTGTGTTAATATTTCTAGAAATTGAATAAGCCCTTGTAAACACCTGGATCAATTAGTATACTGAAAATTTAAGCTAAATTCATATTTTAGACAAAATTTTCTGTTAGGATGCGTATTTTATTTACAGAGAGGAAATCAATGTGGGAATCCAGGAATAATTACAGATAAGAAAAAAAATATTTTTGTTGGAATGTAATCATGACAGAAGGGAACAAAAATAAACAGAAAAATTCAATGAAATCTAAGTTCATAGATGGATAGCTGAAGATATTATAATATAGTAAGGAGTACTGTGCTGTATATGGGCTTCCCATGTGGCTCAGAGTATAAAGCATCTGCCTGCAATGCAGGAGACCTGGGTTCGATCCCTGGGTCAGGAAGATCCCCTGGAGAAGGAAATGGCACCCACTCCGGTGTTCTCACCTGGATAATCCCATGGACGGAGGAACCTGGAGGGCTACAGTCCACAGGGTTGCAAAAAGTTGGACAGGACTGAGCAACTTTACTTTCACTGTGCTGCATAGGAAATGTGAGAAAGGTGGGTTTTTTCAGTTTTTCTCTGTATTAGGAAGAAATAATTTAGTGTTTATCCATTAAGAAATATATTAATTATAAGTCTTTATTTCTTGTTCTTTTTTAATTTGATGAGAGCTTTTATTATAAGTGGATGTTGTACTTTATTACACTCTTTGATGTATTATTGAAAAGATGATATGGTTTTCTTCTTTAAATTGCTGACATAATAAATTAATGATTGGCTTTCGAATGTTGAATCAACCTTGTAATCCTAGTATAAACCCTTTTGGTAAGGATATGTTATACATTTATGATATTGATAACAACAATAGCAAAAATAAAAAGTGGAAATTATTTAGAATTTTTGTTATAATTGTCTACTGGAAAGAAGTCATCATATAATATCATTTCAAATAATATTGAGGCAATTTAAAATGTGTATTTAAACTGTAGGGCAAAAACTATAAAACATAGCTATAATGAATAAGCCAGTGTGTTGCTTCCTTATGAGTATTTGGTTTTAAGCAGGAGACAGGTTTCTCGTTTATTGGAAAGCAAATAATTTAATCTCTAATGTGGGGGGGGGGCACTCCACAGAAAGAGAGAGGCAGTGGAACTTCCCTCAGCAAAGCCGAAGGGTCCCGAGGAGAGGTGAGCCTGCTGTCTGCTCAACCCAGACCCCCCAACACCCCCTCCCCAAGGGTTCTGTCTGAGCAGTTCAGCTTTATTACCACAAACTCCCAGCTTATATAGACAAGCAGGAGGATTTTAGGAGGGACTTTCCATAGTTGCACCAATCATGTTAAAGGTCAAATCATCATGTGCCTTTATTATAACAAGAGTCTATGGAGATCACGCACTGTTTACGTGCACGGAAATGAAGAGATTAGTCAAGGCTATGGTTTTGCGGGGGGCACTCTGCAGAAAGAGTAGAGGCAGTGGAACTTCCTTCAGCAAAGCTGAGGGGTCCTGAGGAGAGGTGAGCCTGCTGTCTGCCAACCCAGCCCCCTGGCTATCGAGAGACAATCAGACGCGACAGGGGTTCTGTCTAAGCAGTTCTGCTTTATTGTTGCAAACTCCCAGCTTATATAGGCAAGCAGGGGGGGTTTAGGAGGGACTTTCCATAGTTGCACCAATCACGTTAAAGGTCAAACCATCATGCGCCTTTATTATAACAGGAGTCTATGGAGATCACGCACTGTCTACATGCACGGAAATGAAGAGAGCCAATCAAAAAACTTTGACAAACGACATAGACCATGTCCCCATCTCTTTCGCCAGGCGCCATCTTAGTTTCCAACCCCGAAAGTAGCCCCTTTCTTTTTAAGAGTTCCCATTGAGGACCCCACATTCTAAATGTACAAAAGAATTAATGATGGCCAATATTTACCAAAAAATAGTATGCCAAGAAAACTAGATCTTGTTCCATGGCTAATTGTCTTTTAAATGCAAAGTCAGAGCTATTTTCCATCTTTTTTTTTTTTTTTTTTCAGAAAAAGCCCAATGTGCATTCTAATATTTCATCTGGACATCTGTTCTGTGTAATCAAAAAGACTATAGCCTATTGAGAGTGACACAAAATAATACCATTTAGGTAATTTTATTTTCTGCTGTCATTAATGCAGTAATCCCTCCTACATACTACCTTTGAAGTATTTATTGTCAAAAACTGAAGTTTTCATAAAGCAAGTTGATAATGCAATAATTCACTTTAGTCCAAGTTTTAGTTCTGAAAACTTCAGGTTTTGAAATTAATTTTATTATGCTTAAGAAGCAACAGTTAGAACCAATGTGGAACAGCTGACTGGTTCCAAATTGGGAAAAGCTGTATATTGTCATCCTGCTTATTTAACTTTTACGCAGAGTACAGCATGCAAAATGCCAGATGGATGAAGCACAAGCTGGAATCAAGATTGCTGGGGGAAGTATCAATAACCTTAGATACACAGATGATACCAGCCTCATGGCAGAAATGAAGAATATATAAAGAGCCTCTTGATGAACTTTCAAAGAGGAGAGTGGAAAAGTTAGCTTAAAACACAACATTTAAAAAACAAATATCAAAGAATCCAATCCTATCTCTTCATGGCAAATAGATGAGGAAACAATGGAAACAGTGTATACTTTTGTATAAAAAAATCACTGCAGATCGTGACTGCAATTGTGAAATTAAAAGATGCTTGCTCCTTGGAAGAAAAGCTATGACAAAACTGGACAGAAAACAGAAACATTACTTTCCAACAAAGGTCTGTCCAGTCAAGGCTATGGTTTTTCCAGTAGTTATGTATTGATGTGAGAGTTGGACTGTGAAGAAAGCTGAGCACTAAAGAAATGGTGCTTTTATTTTTTATTTTTTATTTTTATTTTTTTAGAACTGGTGCTTTTAAACTGTAATGTTGGAAAAAACTCTTGAGAGTCCCTTGGACTTCAAGGAGATGTAACCAGTCAATCTTAAAAGGAAATCAGTCCTGCATATTCATTGGAAGGAATGATGCTGAAGCTGAAACCTTAATATTTTGGCCACCTGATTCAAAGGACTGACTTCTTGGAAAAGTCCTTGATGCTGGGAAAGATTGAAAGCAGGAAGAGAAGGGGATGACAGAGGATGAGATGGTTGGATGGCCTCACTGACTCAATGGACGTGAGTGTGAGCAATCCCTGGGAGTTGGTGATGGACAGGGAAGCCTGTTGGTGATGACAGAGTCACAAAGAAATGGACACATCTGAACGACTGAACTGAACTGAAGGATATTACACATATCATCAGACTCTTTGTGCCTTAGAAAGCGTGAGTCATGGAATACTAGAATCATGATGCATTTTGTGCATACAGCATTAATGATAAAGCAAAACACTACTGAATAAGGTAAAAAAATGGGAAGTTTTATCACTATTGTTGTATTTTTATTATCAATCTGTTTAAATATTAGTAAAACAATGCAGATAGTCTCTATATACTCACACCTTAAAATCTAGGATAAGAGTGTTAGTGTACACTTATATTTTTAAAAATATAAATTAATGCCAAGAATTTAATAAGAATATGAGGGGAGAAATGAAGGTTAAGCAACATACAAAAATAGCTAAGAGAGTTATAAATGTGTATTAGCTGTATTCTTCGAACTTAAAGCTGTTGTTGGCACCTTATAAACATGTATTACATTGAAGAACTATTATTTAAATGAAAGGTTGGTTGACATGTTTAAGCAAGTTTTAAAAGTAATACATATCTTTGAATTGTATTAATAAGGCAAACATCTGTTCTTTTGATCATAACAACTATTTTCTATGTTAAACTGATACTGTCTACTTAAGATATAGCTAAAAGATCAGTGTGTATGTGCATACACACTCACTCAAACATCCGCAAAACTTTTGTATAATATAAGACAATGTATGTGTGTGCTCAGTCAGTTCAGTCGTGTTCAACTCTTCGTGACCCTATGGACTGTAGCCTGTGAGGCTCCTCTGTCCTCGAGATTATCCTGGCAAGAATACTGCTGTGGTTTCCCATTTCATCCTTCAGTGACCTCTTGACCCTAGGGTTGACCCTGTGTCTCCTATGGTTTCTGCACTGACAAGCAGATTCTTTACTACTGAGCCACCTTGAAAACCCATATGAGAATCTAAATCACATTCACCTGATTCAAAGGACTGACTTCTTGGAAAAGTCCTTGATGCTGGGAAAGATTGAAAGCAGGAAGAGAAGGGGATGACAGAGGATGAGATGGTTGGATGGCCTCACTGACTCAATGGACGTGAGTGTGAGCAATCCCTGGGAGTTGGTGATGGACAGGGAAGCCTGTTGGTGATGACAGAGTCACAAAGAAATGGACACATCTGAACGACTGAACTGAACTGAAGGATATTACACATATCATCAGACTCTTTGTGCCTTAGAAAGCGTGAGTCATGGAATACTAGAATCATGATGCATTTTGTGCATACAGCATTAATGATAAAGCAAAACACTACTGAATAAGGTAAAAAAATGGGAAGTTTTATCACTATTGTTGTATTTTTATTATCAATCTGTTTAAATATTAGTAAAACAATGCAGATAGTCTCTATATACTCACACCTTAAAATCTAGGATAAGAGTGTTAGTGTACACTTATATTTTTAAAAATATAAATTAATGCCAAGAATTTAATAAGAATATGAGGGGAGAAATGAAGGTTAAGCAACATACAAAAATAGCTAAGAGAGTTATAAATGTGTATTAGCTGTATTCTTCGAACTTAAAGCTGTTGTTGGCACCTTATAAACATGTATTACATTGAAGAACTATTATTTAAATGAAAGGTTGGTTGACATGTTTAAGCAAGTTTTAAAAGTAATACATATCTTTGAATTGTATTAATAAGGCAAACATCTGTTCTTTTGATCATAACAACTATTTTCTATGTTAAACTGATACTGTCTACTTAAGATATAGCTAAAAGATCAGTGTGTATGTGCATACACACTCACTCAAACATCCGCAAAACTTTTGTATAATATAAGACAATGTATGTGTGTGCTCAGTCAGTTCAGTCGTGTTCAACTCTTCGTGACCCTATGGACTGTAGCCTGTGAGGCTCCTCTGTCCTCGAGATTATCCTGGCAAGAATACTGCTGTGGTTTCCCATTTCATCCTTCAGTGACCTCTTGACCCTAGGGTTGACCCTGTGTCTCCTATGGTTTCTGCACTGACAAGCAGATTCTTTACTACTGAGCCACCTTGAAAACCCATATGAGAATCTAAATCACATGGCAGAACCTGTCAGCAGCAAATGTAGACGCAAGGAGACAGTTGCCTTGCACTGTACTTTAAGCAGTTTCATACTTGACCTTGGTCACTTGATAGAACTCCAGAACTAGCTGATGGCAAGGAATATAACTAATGTTTGCTGGACAGATTAGACACTGTTATTTTAACGTTTTAAATGCATATCTGTTTTCTAAAAATATGTTGGGAAATTCCCCAGTAGTCAAGTGGTTAGGACTCCATGTACATGAGGGCCTGGGTTCAATCTCTTGTCAGGAAATTAAGATCCCACAGACTGTGCAGTGAAGCCAAAATAAAAATGATAATTAATAATAATGATTCATTTTATTGATTTATTCCAAAATCAAATAATTTTATTTAAAAGGATTTATGAATATAATTCTTTTTAATTTAAAGCAAATAGAATTTTAGGAAATATACACTGAAAACATTGAAACTTCCCATTCCTAGGCATATATACAGAAAAGAGGAAAACTCTAATTTAAAAAAGACACATGCACCCTCATGTTCATAACAGCACTGTTTACAATAGTCAAGACATAGAAACAGCCTAGGTGTCCACCAATGAATGAATGGATAAAGAAGATATAGGATATATGTACAATAAACTATTCAGTTCAGTTCAGTTCATCCACTCAGTCATGTCCGACTCTTTGGGACTCCATGGACTATACCATGTGAAGCTTCTCTGTCCATCACAAACTCACAGAACTTGCTCAAATTCATGTCCATTGAGTCAGTGATGCCATCCAACCATCTCCTCTGTCATCCCCTTCTCCTCCTGCCTTCAATCTTTACCAGCATCAGGATAATTTCCAATGAGTCAGTTCTTCACATCAGGTGGCCAAAGTATTGGAGTTTCAGCTTCAGCAATCAGCTGCATTGAGTGCAGAACTTTCACAGCATCATCTTTCAGGATTTAAAATAGCTCAACTGGAGTTCCGTCACCTCCACTAGTTTTGTTCATAGTGATGCTTTCTAAGGCATATAGTATTATAATATTCTCTAGTAATAGAATATTACTAACCATAAAAAAATAATGAAATAATGCCATTTGCAGCAACATGGGAGTACCTAGAGATTATCATGCTAAGTGAAGTAAATCAAACAAAGAACAATAATGTTATGATACTATAACATAACAACTATATGGTATCATTTATATGTGGAATCTAAAAATAGTACAGATAGCTTATTTATAAAACAGAATCAGACTCATATATAGAAACTCTGCATCACACCAGGCTTCTCATCCAACACCAAGTCCTGGAGCTTGCTCAAACTCATGTCCATTGAGTCAGACATGCCATCCAATCATCTCATCCTCTGTTGTTTCCTTCTCCTCCTGCCTTCAGTCTTTCCCAAGATCAGGATTTTTTCGAAGGAGTCAGTTCTTCACATTAGGTGGCCAAACTTTGGAGCTTCAGCTTCAGCATCAGACCTTACAGTGAATATTCAGGACTGATTTCTTTTAGGATTGACTAGTTTGTTCTCCTTGCAGTCCAAGGGACCCTCAAGGGTCTTTTCCAACACTATGGTTCAAAAGGATTATTTATTTGGTGCTCAGCGTTTCTCATGGTTCAACTTTCACATCCATATGTAACTACTGGAAACACTATAGTTTTGACTATATGGACCTTTGTCAGTAAAGTAATATCTCTGCTTTTTAATATGCTTTCTAGGTTTGTCATTGCTTTTCTTCCAAGGAGTGTCTTTTAATTTCATGGCAGCAGTCAACATCTGCAGTGACTTTGGAGCCCAAGGAATTAAAGTCTTATCACTATTCCCGTCATTTCCTCATCTATTTTCCATGAAGTATGTGACCAGATGTGAGAGTTGGACTATAAAGAAAGCTGAGCACCAAAGAATTGCTGCTTTTGAACTGTGGTGTTGGAGAAGACTCTTGAGAGTCCCTTGGACTGCAAGGAGATTCAACCAGTCCATCCTAAAGGAAATCAGTTCTGAAAATTCATTGGAAGGACTGATGTTGAAGCTGAAGCTCCAATACTTTGGCCACCTGATGCGAAGAGCTGACTCATTTGAAAAGACCTTGATGCTGGAAAAGACTGAGAGCAGGAGGAGAACGGGACGACAGAGAATGAGATGGTTGGATGACATCACTGACTCAATGGACATGGGTTTTTTGTGGACTCTGGGGGTTGGTGATGGACAGGGAGGCCTGGTACACTGTGATTCATGGGGTCACAAAGAGTCAGACACGACTGAGCGACTGAACTGAACTGAATATTTCTTTCAAAATGTATTTTTTATAAACTAATTTACACACTAGTAAAACAAAAACTTTTAGTCATGCTAGATTATAAACCATGTAAGGTATTAAGAAGTCATCTGGCAATTATTTGCCTTAGATGGAGTTAATAAGATGAATACTGTCACTGTGTAGTATAGAAACACACACATGAACATAATGGCGTGTTACATTACTTTTGTGCTTTGTGTAAAAATATTTCTCTGTGAAAAGGCTTTTATCGGCGACAGATTTGCAAATTTATCAAAACTCTGAAACTAGCATAGTGTAATAGCAGAGGAGAGGGATAAACTTTTTAGATGAAAACACAAGAAAGTGTTTCCACTTTAATAGAAAAGGTAACAATCCCAGAAGGTTTATTGAACATGAAAACTCGGAATGCTGTAATGCTCCCAAGGAATTCAATGATGCAGTAATAAATCACAAAAAGGATATGAATTACCAAAAGTGTTTACATAATTGTAATGTACAAGTGCCATTATAGTACATTAGTGTAGGATTCTAAAAAAATTCTATAGAAGAATTCCACTACTAAACTGTAGAAATTATGCTTATTTTCCCTCCATATATTAGTATTAGGCCATTCATCTAGCTTTCAAAATTTCCCATTTAATACAAAATTTTACTCATTTAAATGTGTGACATGATTTTATTTCTAATGCTCACATATATAGACTTCTAAAGTAAGTGGTGACTTCCCAGGTGGCTCAGACGGTAAAGCATCTGCCTGCAATGCAGGAGACCTGGGTTCAATCCCTGGGTGGGGAAGATCTCCTGGAGAAGGCAATGGCAAACCATTCCAGTTTTCTTGCCTGGAAAATCCCATGGACAGAAGAGGCTGATAGGCTACAGTCTGTGGGGTCGCAGAGAGTCAGACACGACTGAGCGACTTCACTTTTACTTTCAAAGTAAAGTGAAGAACTTACAAAGTTCTTCACTAAGTAAGTGGTAGAACCTACAAAGGAGCCCAAGAACAACAAAAGTAACTTTAACAAATATTCACTGAGCATTTATAATTTTCCAGCTGCCCTTCTAGGAATACAAAACTACAAGACATTGATCCCATGGAGCAGGAAATACCGACTTGTCCCAGTATTCTTGCCTTAAAAAGTTCCATGAACAGAAGATCCTGTAGGGTTCCAGTCCATGGGGTCACAGAGTGGGACATGATTGAGCAACTGAGCACAGTATACAGTGTATGAAATATCTGAGAGTAAAATTTTACATTCTATTGAAGTGTAATAGCAAAATAAACAGATAGAGAATAATAAACATATGACTGATGGTGATAGGCATTACAAAGAAAAATTAATAGAAGTGAAAGTCAATAGATAATGTCAGGGTAAAGGTTAATTTATTTTATATTTGATGGTTTTATTTCACGTATGAAATGTTATTTGAGCAGAAAAACACAGGAAATGAAGGAGGATGTCATACAAATATAAATAAAAACATGTTCCATGTAGAAAAAATTACAAGTACATAAACTTTGAGTGAACAGCTTGTCTGTTGCATTTGAGCAATAACTAGGAGGCAACTAAGAAGGTTGTAAAGATGGCAGAGGAAGAACATAGTAGTGGATGCACATCTAGCACTTAGAAAAGCTTCGAATTTTTATTTTTATTCTTCTAAGAGCATCAAGAAACCATCTGGTTTTATTTTTCAGAAAAGTTGCCTTGTCAAAAACAGACTGGGGAGGAGGGAGAAGTGGAGCAAGTTTGGAAGTAAGGAAATCAAACAGATCAATAATTCAAGAACTTATTATAGTGTTTGTTTGTACCAAATCAATGGTAATGGAAATGTTCAGGCATGGCTTATTCTATATGTATTTGGGTAGTTGATGAATATAATTTGTTCATGAATGGAATGGAGCATGTGAAAGACAGAGTATGTCAACATTTATTTTATCTCCAGAAAGTGAGGAGTGGAATCTTTATTTCCTGATATGAAGAGAACTTTGGATAGAGGTGTCTTTTCTGATTAAATAACACAATGATTATTGGGATCTAGTTGTATGACAATTGGCAATAGTAAGTCCAAAGCTTAAGAAGTAAAAGATCATAATACATTGGGAATGGATGTCATCAAGGAAGCATTGTGTTGAATCTCTTGTTATGTAAAGGAATATATGAGTGAAGCCACTTGGGGTGAAGGAGACTGCTATAAATCCAATCTTACTGTTCCCGGTGAAGAAGAGTGTATAATCAGACATGTGTTATTAAAATAATCAAATGTAATGAAGGTAGAAAAGTAGAACAATAAGGAACATTAAAAAAAAAAAAAGCAGAGGTTTTAAAAAGAAGTACAGAGATTTGAGAAGAGAATCAATTTAGTTCAGTTCAGTTGCTCAGTCGTGTCTGACTCTTTGTGACCCCTTGAATCGAAACATGCCAGGCCCCCTTGTCCATCACCATCTCCAGGAGTTCACTCAAACTCACGTACATCAAGTCGGTGATGCCATTCAGCTATCTCGAGTATCAAAAAGTAAAAATTGATATGTATCCTGATCCTAAGGACAACAGCATTTGGAATGGTTTTCCCCATTTTGAAAAAAAAAAATTGAATGATTCAGGGAAGAATCAGTTTTTACTAAGTCAGAGAGATGCAACAAACTTTAACAAAGAATTCTCTGATAGGCAAGATAATTATTTCCTTTGAAACAAGTTATGTGGAAGACAAAGGGAAAGGCTTGGAAGTAAAAGAGATCACACTGACAATAAAAATTAGGAAAAAGATAAAAAAGATTGAAAAACTGTACCTTTAACAGAGACCTAGAAAACAGGAGTTTTATGGTTTAAAGC
>SJYC01145506.1:0-13685 GCA_006408675.1 Madoqua kirkii | reverse complement strand
GAACATTTGTCACACAGAGACACACATTTTGAAAAAAAAAAAAAAAAATGGAGGACAACTCAATTTACTAGAAGAGATACAAATATTTTTAAGGAAATATGAGTATAGCAAGCAGTGAAAATTTTAATCCTTAAATTCTGAATGGCCTAAATTTCAGAAGTATTTGTCTGTCTTTGTCTTTAATTAAATTCTATGAAACTTTTTCATGAATTCTGGAAAATCAGGCCATTCTAATCTCTCTTTGTTGTTAATTGAAATTTCAAGAGAACATAACTATGAAGTTAGTCTGGCCTGTTGTTTTAACCATTTTTGCAACAGAAGGCGTAGTATGTGTGTTTGCATGTTTAGTTATTTAATTTCTTTTTGTATTTTTACTTTGCTATGTGATTTTTAAATGGGTTTAATCTAAATAAAATGTGATTTGTTGAAATTTTAGGTTTTATCAAATGGAATGGCACTTGTGTGAAATAAAAATGTACATCTCCATATTAAAAAAAATAAAACAGACTGATCTCTTAAAAATGACCAAAAGTATATTTATTAAGTTAAAACTGATAATGTACTAGAATGTATTTCTTGTCATGGAGAACTCAGTTCAGTTTAGTCCAGTCACTCAGACACGTCTGACTCTTTGCGACCCCACGAATCGCAACATGCCAGGCCTCCCTGTGCATTACCAACTACTGGGGTTCATTCAAACTCATGTCCATCGAGTCAGTGATGCCATCTAGCCATCTCATTATCTGTCGTCCCGTTCTTCTCCTGCTCCCAGTCCTTCCCAGCATCATAGTCTATTCCAATGAGTCAACTCTTCGCATGAGTTGGCCAAAGTATTGGAGTTTCAGCTTCATCATCAGTCCTTCACTGAGACACCCAGGACTGATTTCCTTTAGAATGGACAGGTTGGATCTCCTTGCAGTCCAGGGAACTCTCAAGAGTCTTCTCTAACACCACAGTTCAAAAGCATCAATTCTTCGGCGCTCAGCTTTCTTCACAGTCCAAATATCACATCCATACATGACCACTGGGAAAACCATAGCCTTGCCTAGATGGACTTTTGTTGGCAAAGTAATGTCTCTGCTTTTGAATATGCTGTCTAGGTTGGTCATAACTTTCCTTTGAAGCAGAAAGTGTCTTTTAATTTCATGGCTGCAATCACTATCTGCAATGATTTTGGAGCCCCCTCCAAAATAAAGACTGCCACTGTTTCCACTGTTTCTCCATCTATTCCCCATGATGGCTGAGAGGAGCAATCCCATATCCAAGGAGTGGCAGCTGCCCAGGTGAGGAGGGCCAAAAGGAGCTACTCAATTTTCAAGGTCAGAAGGAGTGGCTGTGAGGAGACATCCCTCATCCAAAGTAAGGAGCATCAGCTGTGCTTTGCTGGAGCAGCTGTGAAGAGATACCCCAAGTCCAAGGTAAGAGAAACTCAAGTAAGATGGTAAATGTTGTGACTGGACATCAGAGGGCAGACACACTGAAACCATAATCACAGAAAACTAGCTAATCTGATCACATGGACCACAGCCTTGTCTAACTTAATGAAACTAAGCCATGGAGAACTAGGACAAAGGAAATCGTTTCCAAACTTTATTTTAAATTACAAAAGAAGTATTTTCCTACATTTATTTTAATTTACCTCTTTATTTCAAATTCTACTACTAGTTCATATTGACAATTATAAGGGAAAAAATTTCAGAATAAAATATAGTATTACTCACTAAACAAGCAGCAAAATTTAGCAAAGTATGTATAATGATTTTGAACATGAATTATAACTTGAATAATTTCAATGTTTTGCACAGAATGATAGCACTTTATTCCTTAAAAGTTGCTCAAAACATTGCTTAAAAAAACAGATTTGACTCTGAGGATGGGTTTGCAAATCCACTTTGGTTAATGTATGTGTAACTTGCCATTGTGAGTCATCATTACACATTATTTTTATGTGTAATGTTCTGAGTTCTTTTAGTTCAAAACCATGCAGCCAGTTAGCAAAAATATTCAGGTACACTCATAGACTAACTCCATATTTTTAAATAAGAAGAATATTACTATCCATTCCAACAAAACATAGGTTTATTACAAAGGGGGATTTTGTGATTCAATACAGTTTACATAGTAAGCAGAAATGGGAAACGTTGCATTTGGTAACCGTAACCATTCAAAACATCATTTTAATTTTCAAGATAATGTATACACCAAATTTATATGTTAAGTATATTTGTATAAAATATATACATTAAATAGACTGAGAACATTTTAAACAATCTAAATATCAATATATGTATATAACTATGGAAATTAACTTTACATTTGTAACAGCAAATTATCATGAGAGTTGACTTAAAACTAGTCAGTCTTCTCTGCATTGCTAGGCAAAATAATCACAAACCAGTTAAAAAAAATAATCTCTATACAAGTTATCCTGTTTGTATCACATTGGGTTGTTCATGTAAAAAATCTTTAGTCACCAATCAAGTTCTTTAATTTAGATTTACTGGCAAGCAATTTTTTAAAACAGGGACTTATATACAAAGTTTACTTTTTCTTCTTTACTGTCTTACTAAATTGCATATATTCATCCTAATTGATGCTTCCATGTGTGCCCAGTTGTGCGTGTCTCTTTTATACCTCATGGACTGTAGCCATTCAGGCTCTTCAGGCCTGGAATTTTCCAGACAAGAGTACTACAGTAGGTTGCCCTTTTTTCCCCCAGGGGATTTTCCCAACCTAGGACTCCGACACACATCTCTTTTTCCTCCTGTCAATTCAGTCAGTTCAGTCACTCAGTCGTGTCCGACTCTTTGTGACTTCATGAATAGCAGCACTCCAGGCCTCCCTGTCCATCACCAACTCCTGGAGTTCACTCAGACTTATGTCCATTGAATCAGTGATGCTATCCAGTCATCTCATCCTCTGTTGTCCCCTTCTCCTCCTGCCTTCAATCACTCCCAGCATCAAGGTCTTTTCCAAAGAGTCAACTCTTCGCATTTGGTGGCTAAAGTATTGGCGTTTCAGCTTTAGCACCATTCCCTCCAAGGAAATCCCAGGGCTGATATCCTTCAGAATGGACTGCTTGGATCTCCTTGTAGTCCGAGGGACTCTCAAGAGTCTTCTCTAATACCAAGATTCAAAGCATCAATTCTTCAGTACTCAGCTTTATTCACTATCCAACTCTCACATCCATACATGACCACTGGAAAAACCATAGCCTTGACTAGACGGACCTTTGTTGGCAAAGTAATGTCTCTCCTTTTGAATATGCTATCTAGATTGATTATAACTTTCCTTCCAAGGGGTAAGCATCTTCTAATTTCAAGGCTGCAGTCACCATTTGCAGTAATTTTGGAGCCCCCCCAAAATAAAGTCTGACACTGTTTCCCCATCTATTTCCCATGAAGTGATGGGCCCAGATGCCATGATCATTTTCTGAATGTTGAGCTTTAAGCCAAGTTTTTCACTCTCCACTTTCACTTTCATCAAGAGGCTTTTTAATTCCTCTTCACTTTCTTCCATAAGGGTGGTGTCATCTGCTTATCTGAGGTTATTGATATTTCTCCTGGCAATCTTGATTCCAGCTTGTGTTTCTTCCAGCCCAGAGTTTCTCATGATGTACTCTGCGTAGAAGTTAAATAAGCAGGGTGACAATATACAGCCTTGACATACTCCTTTTCCTATTTGAAACCAGTCTGTTGATCCATGTCTTGTTCTAGCTGGAAAAAGGTCAGTTTTCATTCCAATCCCAAAGAAAGGCAATGCCAAAGAATGCTCAAACTACTGCACAATTACACTCATGTCACATGCTAGTAAAGTAATGCTCAAAACACTCCAAACCAGACTTCAGCAAAACGTGAACCATGAAATTCCACATGTTCAAGCTGGTTTTAGAAAAGGCAGAGGGACCAGAGATCAAATTGCCAGCATCCACTAGATAATTTAAAAAGCAAGGAAGTTCCAGAAAATCATCTATTTCTGCTTTATTGATCATTGCAAAGCCTTTCACTGTGTGGTCACAATAAACTGTGGAAAATTCTGGAAGAAATGGGAATACCAGAGCACCTGACCTGCCTCTTGAGAAGCCTATATGCAGGTCAGGAAGCAACAATTAGAACTGGACATGGAACATCAATCTGGTTCCAAATAGGAAAAGGAGTACTCCTCCTGTACTGGCCAACAAAATCTTTACCACTGAGTTGCTTGGGATGCTCATTCTAATGGGAATTAAAACAAAATTCATAGTATTTCTGAACTGAGAGGTTTAGCTGCCAATCCTTGAATATACCTTATGGTAATATAGCAAAATATGAAAATAATAATGATTCATGAAATATTTGTCATAATTCACAAGAAGATAAAGAGTTTGTACAAAAGTTCAAATCGCTTTGCGTTAAATACACCATGTATTTCAGCTGAGGGTTTTTTTTTTTTTTTTTTTAATATCAAGACTTTCTCAAGAAAAAGGAAGCAACAATTTATTTTTTATCTCAAGTGCCTAGCTACTTCTGGATCAATAACCCACGGTTCAAAGTTCAGCTACTCTAAATAGCATAGTCTTTAATTTAATGACATTCTGCTTAGCTAGATTAATTTGATGTGATGTAGCAAAAGACAGATTTATCAAAAGATCATTCTTAATTTATATTGATTTCCAAACTTTGTTTCTATGTAAGACCCAGTAAAGTGTTTTTAAAAAACAAACAAGAAAATGCCAGGAGCACTATTAGGTCAGCCCTAGGCAAAAAGTGGCTGTTTCTATCTTATTCTCTCCTAGGAAGTATATTGCAGTCACTAAATATAATAACCTGAGGCGATGATATCAAATTTCTTAGGTTAGAAAGTTTCAAGAACAGTTTGTCTGGGTTCATTTCACTTACAATTTGACAAAAAATATTATGTGTTAAACTCATTTTGGTAATTTTTTTTTACTTGAAAATTTAGGAGTTGAGGTATATGATAAAGATTACACAAAACAATCTCAAGATTTTGTTTTGTTTTGTTTTAAATTCCTAATAAAGAACAAATCCAAAGGGACTGTCTTTGTTCTGATTTAATTAAGTTGTCAATTAACTCTCCCATTTCATCACAGTATATCAGACATGAGTAACTTCTTAATAGTCATACCTGATGCAGTAAATGCCATCTTTCAGACACAGTGATCAGAGACCATCAAATAAACAAGAGAACTGTAGTTTAAGCATCTACCTGCATCATATGAGACTATGGCAGACAATCTTTTGATCACAACATAGCAATGAACAGAAATCATTCATGATCTGTAATGAACCTACTGATAAAGTAGAAATGGTTGTGATATTAGTTTACATAGAATCATTATTAATTACGTTGTAAAACAAACACGACATGGCAAAGCAGAAGTAAATGATAAAAATACTCAGCTCACACTCTTTAAATATTTTATTTTTATATGTGTAGATCAGTGTTTAATAGTCAATCAACATTCAATTTTTTATATTTTGAAAAATTTTACAGAAGTAACAAACCTAGCAACTAGAAAATACATCTTGTGAAACGGTTTTGCCAGTGCCAAATAAAATAGTCAATACTTCACAATTTTTATTTTGTCTAGTTTATTTAATAAAAATGTCATAAACATAACCTAAGAACAGGATTAAACCAACTTGGAAAATTATTTTTCCAGAAGTTATAATACATTAGCTTGGTGATTTATTCAAAACAATGATATTACAAGCTTTAGTGTTCTTGCAGTGAGTCCCACTTAATCAACAAATGAGTCAGGGAGCTTATCATTATTGAACTAATATAATACTGAATTTATTCAGAGAACTAATATAATACTGAATTTATTCAGAGAAAACATATTTCAAATAGTCTGTAAAAGGTAAAGTGGATCTAAGTCATCTTTATATACGATTTGAAAGAAATATGTATCTTCTAAAGAATATGTAAAGTACCTTCCCTATGTAAGGTGCAGTTCTGGGCTTTGTGGAGAACACAAGGAGGATTCAGATGTGGTTCTTGCTTCACGAAACATATACTATACTAAGGTTTAATAGACAAAGGAGCATCTTTTCTCTAGGAAAAACACTATGCCTATTCTCTTTACTGAAAATTTAACCTCACTGCTTTCATTCTCAACCATATTATTCTAGTGAATTCAACCTGCTATAATAGAAATATCACAGATTAAGAGGCTTAGAAACACAGAAATATGTTTCTCACAAGACTGAGACTAGCAATCCCAAGGTCAGAGTATAGGTATGTTTGGTTTCTGGTGAGAGCACACTTCCTTACAGATGGCTGTCTTCTCATGATGTCCTCATGCAGCAGTAGTGTGGGAATTCTCTGGGGTGGCTTTAGGATACTGATCCCATCCACGAGGGTTCTATCTTCATGACCTACTCATCCCCTCAAAGTCTCTCTTTTTAGTACTTTGGGAGTTAGATTTCAAAATTTCAACATGCAAATTTTGGGGAGATACAAACATTTAAATCATATACACATATAAAGAGGTCAAGACACACAAACAAACAAAATTCTACTTTAAATACCTATTGTTTTCAACTGAAGAATATTGCAATTTAATTTTCCTCTCAAGTGATTCATTGGAGTAATTCATTCACATCCAATGCATCTAAACCCAAGACCATTCAGTGTAAAGCTGGTTACTCAACATATACAAAGAAGTATTTCTTCAGAATGTTCCATTTGTTTTCTTCACAGAACTTAGTGCAGTTATTGGAGAGGTAGACATAGATGTATATATACATAAACACACAACTCCTTTGATAACTCAGATGGCAGAGAAGAGCACCTTAGGTTTTTAATGCAGGAGATGTGGGTTTGATCCTTGGGTCAGAAAGGTCCCCTGGAGAAAGAAATGACAACTCATTCCAGCATTCTTGCCTGGATAATTCCAAGGACAGTGGAGCCTGGTGGCTGTAATCCACAGAGTCACAAAAATAAGACAGGACTAAAGTAACTTAGCATGTATGCCTGCAAATTTGTTTAAATAATCATTCTGTGAGGCAAGTAATTTAAGTCCACCAAAAGAGTTGAACATTTTCTTGAATGTTCTATTTAAGAGAACTGCATGCATTGTATATATTTTTAAACAAACAGTATACCCACTCCAGTATTTTGCCTGGGATATCCCATGGACAGAGGAGCCTGGTGAATCACAGTTCATGAGGTGCAAAGAGTTGGGCATGACTGAGCACATACACATTCATAAACACACCCACATGTGTATATATATGTATATGTGATTTTTCTGTGTAATGTTACCCATGTAAAGAAATTTTAAACTCAAGGAAAGAAGAAGCTTGTTTTGTTTGTTACTTAATATTTAGTTTTCAGCCAAGATGCTGCCTTATAACAGAAAATTCGGTAAAAGTTTTGAAATTCATTAATGGACAAATAAACAAGAGAATAGTTAATAGATGAAATTATCTATTCTGGTATGATTTTGTATTTTTGGCTAGCATCTTTTCTTCCCTTTTAAGCTCCCTTTGTTTTATTTTGAATCACTAAACAGAAATTTCCTGAGTGATGTGGACATTTGTCTCAAAATGCTTTGAACAACAATATGAGATTTGAAATGGAGTCCAACAGAAAAAAATGTAGACCAGACCCTTTATCTTGTCTATAACTGATGAATGTGCAGTACTTCCACAGGTGCAGCTCTCTGTGACAATAGCTCCAGTTTAATTGTTTGGTCATATGTTTAGAGGTTGACAACACTATCCCAAACTGTAGAGGGTCTGAGAGTTTTTTCACTTGCAAGCTAAAAAGTGAGTCAGTTATGGTTTCACAGGTGCTGATAAAAGACATAGACTCCCGATTTTGAAATGAAAGACAATTTCTTATTCACAACAATAGCTGGAGTCAAAAGTGTGTGTGTGTGTTTGAGAGAGAGAGAGAGAGAGAGAGAGAGTTCTCTGAGCCCTAATTTCCATATGAAGACACAGAAAAAAAGGCAGAGAATGTCTGTAATACCATGAGTTGCACTAGAAGAAAAGGAAATATGTTTGTACTTTGACCTGAAGGAAGATACTGTCTTCCAAGTATGTTCAGTACACAAACGTCCTTCAAAAGATAAGATAGGACAAATAATAAGGGCAGAAACATAAGAGACCAATATAAATTGTCTACCCAAAACACAAAAATTGTTAGAGATCCCCCACATGGAACAGAGTTTGAAAACACAGCAGGATTGTTACCGACAGAGGAGGGGTCTGACGGTTTGCTGCTCAGAAGCCAATAAATAGGCCAGGTTGGCAGAAAGGAAAGTTTGCTTTATTTCAGATGCCAGCAACTGGGGATGGGGTTGGAGAGGGGTGTGGATATCTGTCCAAAGACCTACTCTTTCCACACTGGCAACCAATGGGGCAAGAGGTTTTATAGACAGAAGGAGGGGCTACATGCAGGAAACAGCATTGTCAGCAGTGACAGTCACCTTCAAATTGGTTATCAGTGGTCTGACCAGTGTCATCTCATTTGTTTGAGGTACAATTCATCTTCAGTTCTGGGTTCTATTTGTTAACGGTTTGCTGCTCAGAAGCCAATAAATAGGCCAGGTTGGCAGAAAGGAAAGTTTGCTTTATTTCAGATGCCAGCAACTGGGGGTGGGGTTGGAGAGGGGTGTGGATATCTGTCCAAAGACCTACTCTTTCCACACTGGCAACCAATGGGGCAAGAGACAGAAGGAGGGGCTACATGCAGGAAACAGCATTGTCAGCAGTGACAGTCACCTTCAAATTGGTTATCAGTGGTCTGACCAGTGTCATCTCATTTGTTTGAGGTACAATTCATCTTCAGTTCTGGGTTCTATTTGTTTCCATTTCTTTGAGGCTAATTCTCAGTATTATGGCAGCTTATGTCATAGGTAGTTTGGTGGTCATGTAGTAAACTTCTTCACACTATTTTTTTAGTACCTATGACAGCTCACAGGATGTGGCTCAGAATATTACCTATAGCTCTTGAGAAAGAACTAAATGTCGTTAACTATTCTTAATGACTACATTATTATTATTCAATCTCTTTTGTTTGTTTTTCTTTGTTTCTGCATTTCTCATTTATCTGATTAAACTTACTCTTTGACTAAAGTTTTCCACAGATGAAAGAAAGGCAAAGGTCATGGAGCGAAGCATGGGGGGAAGCAAGATCCTTAGGATCCTGCTCTGTTTCATGATATCACATGGATAAGATAAGATGGACAATAGCCTGCTAGGCTTCTCTGTTCATGAAATTTTCTAGGCAAGACAACTGGAGCAGGTTGCCATTTCCTTATTCAGGGGATCTTCCCAAACCAGGGATCAAACCTGTTTCTCTTACATCTCCTGCATCAGCAGGTGGGTCCTTTACCACTAGTGCCACCTGGGAAGCTCTGATTAAGGACTGTGAGGGATCACATCTTATTAGACAATTCTGGGATCCAGTAAACCTCAGCCAAGCTTTATAAAATTGAGACAAAAAGCCATCAAAATCTGAGCTCAACTATACAAGATGTGTGATTATAATTCTAGTCCCTGTGGGGTTATACCCCGGAGGCAGTTTCTCTAATTAAGTTGGAATAGTTTCCTAAACAGCACAACCCCATTTACTCTAAAAGAGAAAATATATGCAAGAGGCAAAATGACACATGGAAGATCCTGCTTTTTAATGGAGTATAGAATTAATTCCTTTAGGATGAACTTATTCCACATTTGACTGCCCACTTGAGAGAAGACTAAAGTGACTCTGACCTAATAGAATCCCTGACTTAATTCCTAAGAAAATTTAAATTGGAGATATGGCAAAAGGAAAATTACACAAGGCTATAAAATCATGGGAATTTTCAATTAAACAAACAATAAATTTCAAAGTACTTTTGTTCTTGTTAATATGACACTTTTCACCTAATCATAATTTTATTTTGATACTGTACAGTGACTTCAAATGCATTAAAAATTTAAGAATTTACCCTATCAGATCACAGGGAGTCTGGTAGTTAATGATGAAAATACTTTAAAAAGGATGGCTTACCAATTATTACTAAATTTGGGGTTTGGTAATGAAACATGACAACACTTAGAACAAGAGGGCAAAGAAGTAGGACAAAGCTGTAAAATACGATCAAAAGATAATACTTTTAGGCCTGGTAAAGAGAAAGTCATTCTTTACAAGATGAAATTGTGGCTGCTGATATTTTATAACTAATTTTACAAATAAGGACAGAAAGGATCACCTAAGCTGCAGCCAAAATCTTACACAAAGCAGCAGGAGAATGATGCTTTCCTACAGAATAGATTTTTCTAAATGGCCATGTTAAAGGGTAGGATAGATAATACATTGAGAGTCTCTAACTATAAGATTTATACACTGACTTATAATGTTTTTAAAATAATGAATATTATTCATTATCTTTAATCAAAGACAAGAAAAAATCATTAATGGGCTCTTTTTATAAAAGGAGGTAAACAACAACAGGAAACTAGGGAAGGCCTATTAAAATAAAAGCAAAGATTGAACATAGGTATTGTTAAAGCATGAATACGGAGTATAGAAGCTCTAGAACAGAACGAAGAAAGCATAGACAGATAGCAGAGTAGAAAGAAAGGAACTCAGCAAATTTAGAAGAATTACTCATCATCCAGAGATTGTAAGGAGTGGGGAGTGGGAGTGGGGGATGGGGAGAGCAAGAGCGAGCAAGAGAGACATTAAAAGCAGAGATAGAAAACAGGTAGACCAAAGGAGAGTTTACAACATTTTAACCTCTTTAATAAAGAACTTCGTATGATTAAACACAGATAAGTCACTTACTACCATAGGTGTCACTTCAAACTCGCACAGAGTTGTAATGAGGAAAATTACCTGTAAATGAAAATTTTTTTTAAAAATTGTTTACTTTGTTTAATTAGTTCTACCAGATAGCATATAAAAGTGAAGACAAAGCATGATGTCACACCAGGGAAGAATATTACTTCTGTTTTAAAATAGAAGGTGAATTGCAAGCTACATTACCTGGGATTGCCCCTCTTAAGTCATATGTGAATCTTATAGTTACAAATCCACAACACATTATTTATTCTCCTTTTTAATGCTACCATTTGGAAGGGTCCATGATTTAAGATGACTTATTTTCCTGTGTCTTTTAAAGATTGTCAGTTACTACTTAGCTTACCCACTCTCCTCTTAATTATGACCCTGAAGAGCTGGGCCCACCTGGAGGAAGGAGTAGTAAAGGACGTCAACAACTTTTGAGAATTTCTTTAAAAAGCAGATTATAAGACAGTGATTTCTTTTCCTACCAAATAACAAATTCTTGCAAGAATGGCATCATATAACTTTACACATTATAACAGCATTATCCTCCTGGACCCAGAAGCACTTGCATTTTTTTTTTCCATCACTGAGTAATATAGTTATCTACACAACTGAAACTCAGAAGACCTTTGATATAATGATTATTAACTAATGTCACCTACATTATTTCAAAGCCTTTTTAAGGCTTCTGAAATACCTGTTCTGCACTTAGCGTTCTTTACCTACCAAACCCTCTAAGAGTCTCTACCTTGATGAAACTTTGAGTCTGAAGAATATCCAGGCAGTATACAAGAAAATAGCAATACAAATAAAATAATTACATCTTTGATTTTATATATATATATATAAAATCTATGGATGCCACAGCAAATTGATGTAAGAGTAATGTTAAGAGTCTGGATTTCTTTAAAAAGAATTCTGTCCTACACAGATATTGACACTTAGGGAAAATAATTACTGGAAGACGTCTTGTACCATGTAAAAATATTCTACCATGGGGTGACCAAATGTTCCAGTTGTGATTATTTCTCTGTTCAGTTGTCATGAATTAAGCCTGGGTTTCAGTCATTGTGTTAAAACCTGGTAATAAAAACAACCACATATACCTTCACCCTTTCTTTTCTTGGCTAATAAAACATGTATGTAAGACAAGTGTTTCAAGTGTTGTCAATGTGAGAAAATTTTTACCTGAGAGCTTAAATTAACATTACAAGCTAAAGGTTAGAGCTCTTTGTGATAGTTTACTTTTTTTTTTTTTTTTACAATGTTAAATATCTAGTTCTGTGAGACTTATTCTACTCTGTGCCATTCACATCAAAAATGACTGTATTACTTGCTTTCATCAGTGTGTCATTTGGACAGAAGATTTAAGAGCCAACTTATAATTAGTCATGTCTTTTTCCTTTCTGTGAGAGACTGTCAGTGTTCTAGACAGAGATGATCCCTCAGGTCGGTCTTGGTGGGAGAATGGCATTAATAGAAGGATACTTAGCATAAGTAAGGAAACAAAATGAACAAACCAACCAGTAGCTGTTGCAATCCACTGAGATTTAGAGTTTACTTGTTTCATCAGTGTGGCATACTACCTTTTGATTGATAAACTCTTAACTGGCTTAAAAAAACATTCCCCAAATACTCCCTCTTGAATTCAGACCTCTTGTTGAAAACAAATAAACAAATAGAAAACATATATAACCTTGGAAATTCAACTGAATAACTGAATTCTCCCTGGAACTCTAAGCTTATTTAATTAACTAGACTCAACAAGTTTGTATTGGTTTCAACACTTCTAAATGACACTTACATCTCAACCTAGACTATCAACTTCTTAAAGGTAAAAAACACAGTTTATACCCCAGTAGTTCCACAGACATTCCTAACACTCTCTTTAATAAGCACTTATTGATGTAAAATACTAGTAAATAAGTTTTTTCTAAAAAAATAAGATATGCTTAGTTGAAAAAGAAAGTAAAACATAAGACTATGTCGAATAATGCTTACAAAGATTATAGGAAGATAAAATAATTAAAAGAGAGAAAATAAAGATTCTATTTAAAGGAGAAATGACTAAGACAATGAATTTAAAAGATTATCATAGGAGATAAGAAAAAAATAAATGAGGCATTTTTGGAAAATAGTAACAAGCGAGCAGAAGGCAAACTAATGCTACCTCTGTAACAATAGTAGTTCTTTTTGTGTTGTACCTTACTTATTTAAACTACTAAATACACAATGGAAGCATTTATATTTAGGATTAAGTTTTCAATATTTTTTTCTGTTTGAAAATGTGTCATAGAAGGAATGTCAGCCTAAAGATGTAACCTACACTGTTCGAATGTCTAATTTGCAAATGCTGTTAAAGAAAACTTGTTAGTGGTTTTATAAGGAATTAAACATGTTCAGTAATGAAGATTTGTTTGAAATTCTAAAGTGAATGGTTGTGGACACTTTTTCTAATTCTGCCAGCTCTTTCCAGCTCTTTTTCTTTTAGCTTCCCATAGGAATAATCTTGTTATGATATAATTAAATGTTGTTATTGTTTTGCTAGCTTTTGGCCTTTCTTTCCTGCTTTACTTTTTCCTCTCCTCCTCATCCTCTTCTATCCTGAATATTTTCTCCAATTAAGTTTTCATTTAGCAGTCAAACTGTCACTGCCCCACTGTGAATCTTTATCAACAATTTGCTTACCCAAGATATGAGACAATATCAATACTTAGAAGCTAGTAATTTAAATAATTTGTTTAAGAATACATTTAAAAATTTGTTTAACTATAAATTAATTGAATTTAGATATTTATAGAATTTATTCCAGATACTCAGGCTATTAACAACTTCAGAACACTTATTTTTGTTCCATGTTTAAATTAAAACATGGTTATTTTTAAAATAATGAAGAA
>SJYC01145504.1:0-11224 GCA_006408675.1 Madoqua kirkii | reverse complement strand
TGAGTGAACTCTGGAGATGGTGATGGACAGGGAGGCCTGGCGTGCTGTGATTCATGGGGTCGCAAAGAGTTGGACACGACTGAGTGACTGAACTGAATAAAGCATCTCTCTCTTCACACATTTAATTATTGATCCTTTTTCTGAAATGTTTACTTAGCGTTTTCCTCAAATTTTAAAGTACTAATTTCTTTATAACTACACAATATGCTCTCAAAATCCTTATTAAATATGGGTTTGGAAAACTAAAGCATAATTGTATCTCTTCTGTAGTTGATTTTTAAAATAATTTTAGATCATTTTGCTGAGGATAATAAAATACAATATTCTTTTAGTTTCATATTGTCTCTATAGCAAATTAGCACAACTTGGCTTGAAACAACATAAATTGTTACTTTATGTTGCTGAAAATTAGAAGTCAGGATGGAACTAACAGGGTTAAATTTCTTTCTGAAGCCATTAATATTGAATTCATTTCTCTCCTTTAACAGCTTCTGAAAAGCATTCCTTAGCCCCTGGCTCCTTCTTTCAGCTTCAAAACCAGCAATGACCATTGGAGGTTTTCTCACAGTGTCAGCTCTGTTTCTGATTCTTCTGCCTCTCTTCCCAGATTAAGGCCCATTCAGATACTTTTAAATAGTTTCTTTAGGATCAGTAGATTAACAACACTGATTTGATTCTGTGACCTTAATTCTCTTTTTCCGTGTTCTATAACATTTTCATAGGTTCCAGGGATAAGAACTTGGACAGCTTTAAGGTGTGAAGTAGCATTATTTTGTCTCCATCAATTCTCATTATAAAAATGTAAATCAATTATTATGTTTGTTATTCATTAAAAATACTGATCATCTACTATGGGCAGGGCACTATGATAAGTGTTGATGATACATTAATAACATGGTTCTTACTCTCAAGATATATGGTACATAATGAGAGAGTAAGGGTTGTTAATAGAACATTAAATGTGCTAAGCTACTTCAGTTGTGTCCAACTCTTTCCAGGCCCATGAACTGTAGACCACCATGCTCCTCTGTCCATGGAACATTCCAAACAAGATTACTGGAGAGGGATGCCATTTCCTATTTCAGGTGGTCTTCCTGACCCAGGAATTGAACCACATTTCTTGCATCTCCTGCATTGGCTGGCAGATTCTTTATCACTAACACCACCTAGGAAGCCCAACACCATTAAATAATATGTATTTAAAATATACTGAGAAGGGCAAGAAAATACACCAAAGAGGTCCTCATTATCCACTAGGGATGACATTTGCTTGCTGAAGATGGTGTCTTTTAAACTGAGGTTCTGGAAAAATATAAATATCCCATGCATAACTATGTGTATGGATGTGTGTATATGCACATGTGTAGCTATGCATGCTTGCAATGCATGTTAAGGTAAATGAAGATTTGTGCAATGAAACTGAGATGAAATGGCACAAAAGACAAATTTTAGGAAATAAATTATAGAAAACCTCTATATTAGCACACAGGAAATAGATGATAGTATTGTCGGTGATAAACATGGGGATTAAGAAATAAATCAAATGGGTAGGGACATTTCTGTCAGTATAAAGAGACCAAGAATATCTTCAACTCTGAAAACTTGATGCAGAATTAATTTCATCAGATCTGTATTTAAAAGGATTATTCTAGCTGCTATTGGAAAATTAAACAGAGGTTGGCATAGAATTATGAAGAATTAATGACAAGCTCAAAGTTTGTTGCAATAATCAAGAGAGAAGAGAATGAGATTATCCAGGTAACTGAAGCAATCTGTTATGTGAAACAAGCAGGTTCATTTTTACCTGTGAAATCTCTAGTGTATGAGTGCCTATCAACAGTTTCTCAGCATAGACACATCCACCTCTTCATGGTGAGATGCTCAGTTCATATGAAAGTGCAAGGTTTTATGTCAAATCATATTAAACAGTCTGGACTTTCAAAGAAGTGTGAATTGCAATAGTCATAAATGTATCATGTCTGCATACGAAAGATGTTTTTTTGTGTGTCCACAGCTCAGAAATCCTTAGAAACTTCAGTTAATATATATGTAACATGTATATAATATATATATATTTAAATTTTTCCTAACTGCATATGTGAAAACTGCCTTCATTTTCTGAGCCAGCATTTCAGTATCTCCTTGCCCCAAACAAGCTTCTACAGCTAAACTGTATGCTAAATTATTTAACAATTAACCTATTGAGACCATTTCCCCCATTTCCTCTATGGAGAATCACAGCACTGTCAGAGAGACAGGACAGTTATTTTTATTGTTATGAATATCAAGAGCTTACAACTCTCAACAGAAGAATTTAACTTTATTATTTTCTCTATTAAGTTCAATCTCCTTTCTAATTTACCTTTAACATATCAAGGGAGGGTTCTTATGTTAAAAAAATAAACATGACATAAGTAAACAGTTAATATCTCAAGATTTTATTTGTAAACAGATGGCATTAGCATCATAAAAATGGATTTCTGACAGATTTTGGACAGAATTGTTAAGAAACAAATACAATAGGAGAATGAGTAAGCCACTCTAAAGTTACCAATAAATATGTTCAAGCCATGCACCACAAATCCACCAAGCAGGAAGAGAGGAGGTCCCTGAAAGGGCAATCAGATTTCACATAGGGAAGAAGTTGGAATAGGTGTTTTATGAAGATTTTTTTTTTTTTTTAGTTTAACTCTTGGGGCTTCACCGATAGTTCAATTGGTAAAGAATCTGCCTGCAATCCAGGAGAACCTGGGTCAGGAAGATCCCCTGGAGAAGGGATAGGCCACCCACTCCAGTATTTCTGGGCTTCCCCTGTGGTTGAGCTGGTAAAGAATCCACCTGCAGTGTGGGAGAGCCAGGTTAGTTCTCTGGGTTGGGAAGATCCCCTGGAGAAGGGAAAGGCTACCCACTCCAGTATTCTGGCCTGGAGCACTCCATGGACCGTATTGCCCATGGGATTGCAAAGAGTCGGATGTGACTGAGCGACTTTCACTTTCACTTTTAAAAGAGAGTTTTGCTTTTAAAGCACAGTGAATTGGGTTAGGAGAGATACAAACTCACAAAAAAATAAAATAAGAGAAAAGATGAAAATCATAAAGATGGAAGCTTGAGATAAGAAACATGACTACTGAATTGCATTTGATATAGCATAGTACCAAAGGCTAATAGAAATGAGAACTATCGTGAATAGACTTATCTTGAATAGTAGAATCAAAGAAATATTTGTTTCCAGTTAGCAGCTGAGGTCTTCATGTAGGTTTTCAAATAGAGCATTGATAGGAAACTGTTCAATGTATTTGAGGATTATGCCAATAATGACACAGTATTTTTATTAATATTACAAATAGTTCCCAACTTATGATGGCTCCATTTAAAATTTGTCAACTTTATAATATTGTGAAAGTGATACACATTCAGTAGAAACTCCACTTTGAATTTTGGACTTTGATCTCTTCCCTGGGTTAGCAATATGTACTAAGATACTAGAGCCTCAGCTTGCAATCAGTTATATTATTATGAGCATGAATAACCAATACACTTAACAACCTTTCTATACCCAGACAACAATTCTAGTTTTTACTTTCAATACAGTACAGTATTCAGTACATTACATGAGATATTCAACACTATAAAATAGATGGTGGTTTGATTATTTTGCCCCAATTGTAAGCTAATATAAACATGTTCTGAGCATGTTGTATGTAGGCTAGGCTAATCTATATGTGCTGTGCTTAGTCATTCAGTCATGTCCAACTCTTTGTGACCCCATGGCTGTAGCCTGTCAAGCTCATCTGTCCATGAGGTTTCTCCAGGCAAGAATACTGGAATGGATTTCCATGCTCTCTTCCAGGGAATCTTACCAACCCAGGATTGAATCCAGGTCTCCCACATTACAGATGGGTTCTTTACCATCTGAGCCACCAGGAAAGCCCAAGAATGTTGGAGTGTGTAGCCTATCCCTTCTCCAGGGGAGCTTCCTGACCCAGGAATTGAATCAGGGTCTCTTGCATAGGTTAGCTTTTTCGTATTTCCCTACAAATTGATGAATTTTCTATTTTTGAAAAAATCTGATTATAGTAGGTTTTTGTACCATGTTGAGGATATTTTGAATGATGAGACTGGCAATTCAGGATTAATATCTTCATCTTGGCAAGTATATTGGTCAAATGAAAGAGAGTGGAACTCAGAAAAGGCTTCTAATTGATTGTAGGCACATGAACTTCCCTGTTTAATGATGACACTGATAAAATTTAAGGGCTTATAAATTTGGAACTGATTGGAGGAAAACCTTCCCATGGTGTGGTGACCACTGGCAAAATACTCTGTATCAGGAAATCAGAAAAATACTATAACTGCCCCTTAAAATGGACTATATAATTTTATGGCTGGTGTAACATGTGTAGCTATGAAAGTTAAAATAATGATGGGTAAAGTAAAAAGAGGTAATTAAATATCACACTTCAGTGCATTAACCATTTATCCACAGGAAAGAGAAGTGCTTCTTCTCTAATTGATTCTAGTAATATATGTTTGAGTTGCTATGCTTTAATAAGATCTATTTTATTTTGCTATTGCTGAAACATAATTTGTGATTTTGTGTTAAAAATGGTTTGCTATTTGGAAGGAAATGGTTTCTATTACAACATTTGGCATAGTACAGATATTTAGGTAACTTGTAGCTTTCTTTTCTAGTTCAGATCATAGCAGCTTGGGGGTATAAAATGGTTTACAATCTCACTTATACCCTCTGTTTCTCTCCATTATAAATCTTTTCAATGCTTTCAAAATTTCATGCAGTTTTATTTTTTTGAGAGCAACAAGTAATTATATAATCCTGATATAAATTATTACCTATCTTAGGAAGTTTTCAGAGAATATAATTAAAAATTATAATTTTAAAAAGCTTTACTTTTGATTTTTAAGGCCTCCAGTTATGAAAATAAAAGGGGAAGTGTTTTAAATATTGTAAAACTAGTCTGAATATAGGTAATGAAGTTGACCCAACACTCAGCTTTCAGTCAGCCTCTATTATTTCATGTAACATTGTAATTTGAGACGATCTTAACAAATCTTTTAATGCAATTGTTCAATCAATTTTAGGATCAATTTTCCTCTCCCCTTTTTAGATTCTTCTGGGTCATCTGATAATTAATTTGACATGGAACAGGTCAAAGGAAAAATCAAACAAAAGTTTAGTAATAGGTGTATATGGAAGAGACCCTCCATAATTGAGTAATTCACCAAAATGGCTGAAGCAATTACCTAAAAATTATCTTTGGCAAAAGACAAAATATGTTGAGGATAATGGTTTTGGATCTCAAAAGTGAGGAAGGCAATTTATATGATAAAGCAAATGTTTGGTAAATGAAAGTTTGTTGAGCCATACAGAAGCAATGGGACACAAAGTGGACTCTGATTTTTAAGCCCTGCCAAGTTTTTCCCACCACACCTAGCCTATATATTTTGCAGATATCTCTACTAATGGCTCTATTTCAGGAATAGATCCTCCATCTAAATTATTTTACCCAGTTTGAGGGAAGATTAAATTTTCTTTCTCAGTCTTTTGATCCTTGATTGTTTTCAGCTTGAAATAATCTGCATGCTGTAGAGACATATTTCAGAGGGGCAAATTTTAGTTCCCTAGAAATATAAAATAAAATCATTTAAAATTAAAATTACATATGACAGTTAAATAAATAATAGACTAGATTGAATAAACTGTATCTCTGGTGTGTCACTAAATTAGCTTCAGCAATGAATTTATTATCTGTCCTATGACTGGTTATTGCACTATTTCAAAAACAGTTTATAATTGCAATTTTTCTGTATTGAATTCTACTTTTATGTGAGAAGCTGTATTGATAATATATCTGCTTTAAATCAGTTAATTACCACAATACATTTCCATTATCAATATACTGCCTTAATTTATAGTTAAATGAATTAAAGTAAAGAAAGCTAAGATCACTCAGAGATCACCAGTTACTTCAGGGGTGATCTGGGCTTCACTCTCAGATTGGATTCAAAAGCTCTTATTCTCAGTTACTGTGTTTGAAAATCTATACCAAATTTATCTCACTGTGGTACAGCTTATGTGTAGACACCAGTATCACAAAGTAGTCATTAAATTCTTTAACAACAAAAGCTACAATTTGCCCAACTTTATATGCCTGTTATCAAAAACAGTTGTTCATACACTGTGCTTCTGCCACTTGTTGGCTGTGTAAGATTGGGAAAGTCAATTTACTTTACTCCACCTTCAGCCATTGGAGAAGGCAATGCCATCCCACTCTAGTACTCTTGTACTCTAGTACTCTTGCCTGAAAAATCCCATGGACAGAGGAGCCTGGTGGGCTGCAGTCCGTGGGGTCGTGAAGAGTCTGACATGACTGAGCAAATTCACTTTCACTCTTCACTTTCATGCATTGGAGAAGAAAATGGCAACCTACTCCAGTGTTCTTGCCTGGAGAATCCCAGAGATGAGGGAGCCTGGCGGGCTGCCATCTATGGGGTCGCTTATGACTGAAGCGACTTAGCAGCAGCAGCAGCATGGGGTGAAAATGAAGCCAAACAGCCTCTACATATTCTGTAAGGTCAAATGCCTCCCTGTGGGAGTAGGATAGCCACCAAAGAACAACATGAACTTAAAAATAGTGGAAGTGGTCTATACAGTAGTCACAGGAGAGCCAGGAAACCTGGTTCAAAATTTGTATATTGATTCATGGCTAGGGTTAGCTCAAGATCCTCTTACTTGGACAAGATTCTGTATCCAGAAGGGAAAGGGAAAAATATTAATGGTAAAAAAATTGACTAATGATAAAAAAGGAAATTCTACAGGATTTGGATGGGGATGACCTTCCCCCTCCCCCATACTGGATAATAATGCCCCTGCCGCCCAGTGCTCCACCAAGACTGGAGGCCTCCTTAAGGCCCGATCCAGGGCCAGGTGAAGTCTTGTAGCAGCTGCTGCTTCTCTGCCAGCTCTCCCAGAGGTCATAGAGTTGCCACCTTGGCAGGTTCCAATCCTGGTGACAGAATCCTCTGGCCAACACTTCCAGGATCCAGCTGCAGCCAAACAGCCCAAGCTATACTCACCTCTCCCAGTGACTACTGACAAGAAGTGGAGGGAGATGTTGGAAGTAAGCAGAGACTGCGCTCTGCCACAGAGCCGGAGGGAACAAAAGAGAACAGACAAGAGATTTAAAATGCTAGCTGCTGCTCTGGGAAAGTCTATCTTGGGCCCTCCAGAAAACCTCCTCTGCCCCAGGGACAGAACAGTCCTTCAAATGGTCCCAACGGAGGCCCCGCCCTGTTACAGCCAAACCAGTGTGTCTGGTGCCATGGCTTTGAATGAATGCTCTAAGGCAAAGAAGGAGAAGGAAGCTCCCACAGTTGTGGGGCTTGCTGACTTGGAAATTAAATAGTGCTGCCGGCGCTCAGAGATATTAGGTCCCCAAGAACCCATGGTAATCTTAAAAGTGGGGCACCAAACATTCTTGAGTGCCCAGTACCCCTGTTGGGAAGAGACTTGCTCTCCATACTTGGAGCACAAGTGACTTTCTCCCCATAGGAGAGGCCCACCTTCCAGATGGATACTATGACTTATTTGCTCTCTCTGTCAATACCACCTCAAGATGACTGGAGGTTGCATGAGCCTCCAAAATAAGAACCAGGTGGACCAGAAGAGCATGAGAGAGAGCTAACTCAATTATTCCCTGAGGTCTGGACAGAAAACTACACCCCACCCCCCAAACCCCCATCTCAACCAGGCTGGCTAAATAGAGGCCCAGGCCGGCATACTACTCCACATCAATAGATTGAAACAAGTGGGCATTTTGGTAGAGTGCCAGTCAGCTTGGAATACACCAGTCCTGTCAGTCATAAAGGAAGGAGGACAGGACTATAGGCCTGTACAGGATCTCAGGCTAGTCAGCCAGGCTACTGTGACTTTACACCCCACTGTTCCAAATCCCTATACCTTACTTAATTTCCTCCCACTGAGGATTACAGTTTATACTTGCCTAGATCTCAAGGATACCTTCTGCTGCATACACAGCCCTCAGTGTCACAGCCCATCTTTGCCTTTGAATGGGAAGATCCAGTCGGGGGCACCAAACAACAGCTCATCTGGACTCCCCCACAAGGGTTTAAGAATTCCCCAGCCATCTTTGGGAAAGCCTTGGCTTCTGACCTGGACTCATTTCACCTAGAAAAGTACAGATGTTGGCTCCTACAATACGTGGATGACCTGCTGCTGGCTGCCAAGACCAAGAAAAAATGCTGGGAAGGGACAAAAACACTGCTCCAACTGCTGATGGAAGCAGGTTACTGGGTGTTGAAGAAGAAGGCACAAATCTGCAAGGAGGAGGGAAGGTATCTGGGGTTTGTTTTAAAGAAGGACACAAGGTTCCAGACCCCAACTGGGTCCTATATACTTATGGCACTAGCTTGATAAACAAAGACAATGGCTGTCAGTTTAGCCAAAGTGGAATTATTGATATCAGAGGAGCTGGCACACACTCTGGTAAGCCAAACACATCAAGCGACCCACCTAGGCCATACTGCCTGCTCACAGATTAATGCTGCCTCTAGGTATTCAGATAAAAACCTCTGGTTATTTAGCTGAAAGGTACACTGCCCTTTGAACACCTGGGGGTAGACCTCACTAAAATGAAACCTCATCGACAGCATTGTTACCTGCTGGTCATGGTATGTACCTTCTTGGGATGGGTAAAAGCTTCTCCTACCTGGACTGAAAGAGCATCAAAAGTAGCCCAGTGCCTGCTTAGGGAACTAGTTCCCAGATTTGGATTTCCTGCCAGCATTGGACCAGAAAATGGCCTGGCTTTCATAGCTGATTTAGTACAACAAGTAAGCCAAACTTTAAACATCAAGTAGAAAACGTACACTGCATATAGGCCCAGAGTTCAGAGATGGTGGAATGAACCAAACGGACACTTAAAGAGACTCTCCAAGTGGATCAGAGACTGACTGCTCCTGGGTGGACTTGCTGCTGATGGCTCTGCTCAGACTCAGGATGACCCCATGGTCCCAAGGCTGTTCTCCATACGAAATTGTGTATGGGAGGCTCCCTCCCATAATAAAACAGATGTTAACAAATTTGCTTCAGGTAAAGGGAGATGGGATTTCACAGCAGATGGAACTGTGTAAAGTAACTAAGTTTGTACAAGAAAGGTTACCGTTCCCCCTTGGGGAACAGATTTAGGAATCTGTGCTTAGGGATCAGGTGTGGGTCATGGACTGGAAACACAACTCCTTGGCCCCATATTGGAAGGGTCCATATACTGTTGTTCTAACCAGCCCTACTGCAGTTAAAGTTGCAGGTGTTGCTCCCTGGATCCTCCATATGAGGATGAAGAGAGCATATCACACAGACCTAGAGGATGACAAGTGGACTATGCAAAAGGAACACACTGATTCCTGTGAAACCAAGATCATCTTAAAGAAGAAGAGGTGAAGCTCTACAATCAAATGCTGCTACAGGACTTGCCGGTATCTTCTTGAAACTAACTATAGTTTCAGCACAAAGAGGGACCTGTGCTATAATTAATGTTGAATGTTGTGTATATATTCCTGATTTATTCAGCCAACCTAGGTGACATGAAAGGTCAGGTAAACTCTATGTCTGATGATAATCTTTCTTTTTGGTCCTATCTTGGGTGAAGGGTGATTATTGGAAAACTATGTTTACCATTGTTATGGTTTCCTTGATAGTTCTGCTTTGTGGATCCTGCATTTTACAATGTATTATGAACTTTATAACCCAGAGGTTGGTGTCGTTCTCCCAAACTGGCAGTCAGAGAGTCTGGGTGCAATGTATCTCTATCAGTGATGCTCATACTATGAGTTAAGAGCATCAAGAGGGGGAAATGAAGGAGGAAACACTCAGAACAGACTCCAGTTTGAAAGCAGTACTCCACCTTGAACCAGACTGTGGACTTCGAGCTATATGCCCAGTATCTATGTAAACAACATGCCAACTAGAAAACCAGGCCCTCTGGATGGAAGAACCCCAGGGCTCATACCTAGACTCTCCATTGCCTAAAAGAATAGCCTAACTATCTGTGTAACCAAATAGAATCATAAATTCTATTATGCTTGTTGGGCGTATGACCGCAAGCCTATTGATAATTGGCCACTGTTAACTACCTAGGCTTAAGGCATATGAATTACAGATTAACTTTGATTGTATCTCTTTTTTTCCCCTTGTTCAGACTAGTTTCAGGGAATTTGGGGAGGTGGGTTTGGGCACGTACACTTAGGGTATATACTGCTACTGCTAAGTCACTTCAATTGTGTCCAACTCTGTGCAATTCCATAGACGCCACCCACCAGGCTACCCCATCCCTGGGATTCTCCAGGCAAGAACAGTGGAGTGGGTTGCCATTTCCTTTTCCAGTGTGTAAAAGTGAAGGTGCTCAGTTGTGTCTGACCCTCAGCGATCCCATGGACTGAAACCCTCCAGGCTCCTCCATCCATGGGACTTTCCAGGCAAGAGTACTGTAGTGGGGTGCCATTGCTTTCTCTGTAGGGTATATAAGGTTTTCACAAAAACTGGTTGGGGTCCTTGGCTAAGAGGAGACTCTGCCTTGGGCCTGACGGTGTAATAAACTGAACTTCACTATCTGCATTCTCATTCTGAGTGAGTTTGTTTCCTAGAACGCATGGCTACAACACTATTTCTTGTGTAAAAAAGTTATCCTAAAATTAGTGGCTTACACAATACAAATTTACTATCTTAAATTCTGAAAGTCAGATGTTCATAATGTATCTCTAGTTTAAAATCAAGGTGTGAGCAGATCTATGTTCCTGCTAGGGTCTAGGAGAAAATCTCTTTTCTTTTCTAGTTTCTTGAGATTGCCCACATTTCTTGGTTCATGACCCATCTTCTCCCTCTATTTTCAAAGCCAGCAATCTTTGGCCAGGTCCTCCTCATGTGGTAATCTCTCTCGTTTTCCTCTTCCTCTTACCTCTTCTACTTTTAAGAATCATTTGCGGTTATACTGGGCCCACTGAAATATTTCAAGATAATCTCCCAATTTTAAGGTCAGATTATTAGCAACATAAATTCCATGTAAAAGAGAAAGTCATTTTCCTTTTGACATAACCTCACATGTCGAAAAATGCTTTGAAATTTACCCTTTCTATTTTAAGAACTAAAAATATGCTCCTCAGTGCTGAGATACAAAAAAAAAAAAAAAAA
>SJYC01145493.1:0-10857 GCA_006408675.1 Madoqua kirkii | reverse complement strand
GACAGAGGTTGAGATGGTTGGATGGCATCACCAACTCAATGAACATGAGTTTGAGTAAACTCTGGGAGTTGGTGGTAGACAAGGAGGCCTGGCATGCTGCAGTCCATGGGATCACAAAGAGTCAGACATGACTGAGGTTCTGAAGTGTACTGATAATCTAATAAAATTTAAAAAAAAAAGCTATTGGTGACTATGTACCACGTCAGATCTGTGAAATACAGATGTCAGATGATTCTTTTAAATAATTGATTTAAAATTAAATTTAATTATTTATTAAAATTAATTTATTTGTTTTAATTGGAGGCTAATTACTTTACAGTATTGTGGTGGTTTTTGCCATACATTGACATGAATCTGCCATGGGTGTACATATGTTCCCCATCTTGAACCCTGCTCCCACCTCCCTCCCCATACCATCCCTCAGGGTCATCCCAGTGCACCAGCCCTGAGCACCCTGTCTCATGCTTCAAACCTGAACTGGTGATCTATTTCACATAAGATAATATAAATGTTTCAATGCTATACCCTCAAATCATCCCACCCTTGCCTTCTCCCACGGAATCCAAAATTCTGTTCTTTACATCTGTGTCTCTTTTGTTGTCTTGCATATAGGGTCATCACTGCCATCTTTCTAAATTCCATATATATGTGTTAATACACTGCATTGGTGTTTTTCTTTCTTATTTACTTCACCTGATAACAGGCTCTAGTTTCATCCACCTCATTAGAACTGATTCAAATGCATTCTCTCTAATAGCTGAATAAGATTCCATTGTGTATATGTATCACAGCTTTCTTATCCATTTATCTGCCAATGGACATCTAGGTTGCTTCCATGTCCTGGCTATTGTAAACAGTGTTGCAATGAACATTGGTGTACACATGTCTGTTTCGATTCTGGTTTCCTCAGGGTGTATGCCCACCAGTGGGATTGCTGGGTCGTGATGATTCTTTTGTGCAGTCAGCTTATTAATCATTGCTCCCTGATTCTTATTATTCCAGTAGCTTCACTTAATAAGTATGTAATGACTCAAAAAATAATTCCAAACATTTTCACCAGCACTAGAAGTATATTTTCAGTTTCCTAATAGTCTCCTCTTTCTGTTTGCCGAAAAGACACATTGACTTCAACATGTACCAAAATGTATTTTGATACTTACTTCAACAAAGCTGCCTCCTCCTCAGATGTTTCCTTTTTTTAATGCATAGAATCACTGTTATTCCAGCAACACTATCTAGAAAATTATCACTTATCATTCTTTACCTTGTCTTAAATGCTACCAAGATCTGTCTGATCTACCCTTAGAAATGTCTTTTGGATTTATTCTTTGTTGTTCATGCTAATTTCTACTCTGTCCTCTTAAATGAGGACACTGTGAGTGCACTGTCCTCTTGAATGGTTTCTCTGCCTCCAGATTTTTCCTGTTAGTGTTACCGTTCCTCACTGCTGTGGAATTACTGTCAACAACAGAAATCTTATTAAATTTTTTACCTAAAAGTTCTTAATGGGCCTTGATATCCAATATGAAGTCTGAAGACTTTGTTTGACATACATGTCCCTTTATAACCCAGCTGAAACTTTTCCTTCTAGACTCATCTTTGGTGTTTATCTCTGTGGACACTTTGTGCTGTGTTCTCACCATCCTGCTTGCTGTTTGCAGATTAAAGAATAAATTTACCTTACCCTTTTACTTTTTGTTCCTTCATCTGAAATCCCATTTTTTCACTGCTATCTGAAGAATATAGAGCTATTTCTTATAGAAGACCCAGTATGTATTCATCGTCTTTCTACTTTTATCACACTGCTCCAAAGACAATTGTTTCAGTTATCTATTATGTAGGGAAAACACTTTCAAACCAAGAGGTTAAAAATAGCAACTATTTAATTTACATGATTCTGCAATGTGAGCTGGATTTGACTGGGTGGGTCATCTGCTGATTTTGACATAGTCACTTGAGGCTGGAATCAACTGGATACAGGATTTGCTCTGTCCGTAATCCTTAGGGCCTCCATGTGGTCTTTCCAGCTGTCCTTCCAGCAAGATAACCAGACATTTTATAGGGCAACTCAGAAAGTATGGAGACTTATCAAGCTTCTATTTGTATAATGCTTACTAATATATCCAACTAGTTGAGTCTAGAGCTAATAGGGAAGAAAACTTTATAAGAGCTTGAGTTGCACAAGATGTGGTTTTTTCGTGGGACCACCAAAATAACAGTACAGCAGAGTCTGCCCATTAGCCTCTAGTAATCCATGCCCTGACACATACAAAATATACTCACCCTATTCCTAAGAACCCTCAAGATAAGGCTAGAAGTCAAGGATCTCATTCTTGTCTTGTTCAGTCGCTCATTCATGTCCAGTTCTTTGCAACCCCATGGACTGCAGCATGCCAGGCTTCCCTATCCTTCACCATCTCCAAGAGCTTGTTCAAACTCATGTCCATTGAGTTGGTGATGCCATCCAACCATCTCATCCTCTGTCATCCCCTTCTCCTCCCACCTTCAATCTTTCCCAGCATCAGGGCCTTTCCCAA
The DNA here is from genome assembly GCA_006408675.1 of Madoqua kirkii. NCBI lineage: Eukaryota > Metazoa > Chordata > Mammalia > Artiodactyla > Bovidae > Madoqua > Madoqua kirkii. Next base: position 8,320 of record SJYC01145493.1, on the reverse strand, counting down.
TGAGTCAGTTCTTCACTTCAGGTGACCAAAGTATTGAAGCTTCAGCTTCAGCATCAGTCCTTCCAATGAATACAGGGTTGATTTCCTTTAGGACTGACTGGTTGGATCTCCTTGCAGTCCAAGGGACTCTCAAGAGTCTTCTCCAACACCACAGTTCAAAAGCATCAATTCTTCAGAGTTCAGCCTTCTTTATGGTACAACTCTCACATCCATACATGACTACTGGAAAAACCATAGCTTTGACTAGATGAACCTTTGTCAGCAAAGTGATCTCTGCTTTTTAATATGCTGTCTAGGTTTGTCATAACTTTTCTTCCTAGGAGCAAACATCTTTTAATTTCATGGCTATACTCACCATCTGCAGTGATTTTGGAGCCCAAGAAAATAAAGTCTGTCACTATTTTCATTTTCCCCCCTTCTATTTGCCATGCATGAAGTGATGAGACTGGATGCCATGATCTTAAAAACTGATGCCATGAGTTTTTTGAATGTTGAATTTTAAGCCAGCTTTTTCAGTGAATCTCATTACTGATGTGTGAAGGTTCTTCATGCCTAATTCCTTCAATACAGCTGTTCAGGAGCGGCTCGTCTTGAGGTCTGTGAACTCGAAAGACTTGTTATCTAACCCTTATACACCCAACATTCTGTGGTCAGACAGGAATAAGGTAACTAAATTAAATAATCCTATTTAAAATGGGTGGAAGGTACAGAGCAGCTGCTATCCTATAGCCATTCTGAAATCCAGCTGGGCACACATCAACAGTATTTTGGTTTGGGCCCAGTTCTGTTAGTGGGATTAGTTCTCTGTGGTTCTTGGGTCCATCCTCTGTTTTCCATGTAATGTTAAGGGGCACAGCAGCTTCTTTTTAACTTAAACTTTATCAACAAAGTAGTAAGATTCCTTAAAATGCTATGCACCTTTTATGTATTTAATTATGTAGCTGTTCCATTTAACAGAGGCCACACCTCTAACATTTGGCTGGCCAGAAAGTTCTTTTGTTTGGGGTACATTGTTCAATAAAGATCTTCATGAAAGTGAAAAATGTCTTGCATTTCTACCTAACCCTGAATGAGCTTTTGGGCCAAACCAATATATTTAAGACTAATATCTCTCTACTTTCAAGTCAGGATGCTGGAAGATGGTACACCGAATTCTTAGACACCCCTTTGCTCAGCTAGTCTTAGTGTATGCCTCATATAACTTGACAGCGAAGTATCTTGGGTTTTTCCTCCAAGACCCTTTAAGCAACCTTTTATGGAGGATAGAGTATGAGTAGCATCCCAAACTTACTCTCACTGACATGATTTCCCCTCAGAATCAATGTGAGATAGTGTTTGTCACTGAGAATGCACACACAAATAGTTACTGAATAAAATACTTCTTAGAATACCTTGTAGAAAACACTGGCATAGCCAAAACTACACCACTCACTGATTCCTATCATTTTCCATGAAAAAAACTAAAACACTTCTTTTTCTTATGACATCTTTTCTGAAACTAACTCCAGTTATGGACTGCTTTTGGTATTCCAGTTTTATTCTCTCCAGGTGGAAGTAAGCAGTACTAATAAGTTAAGCCTAAAAGACCAACAAGGAACAGCTTTTAGTACAAATAACTTTTCATTCATTTTAATCTGTATGATAGTATGTAATTTTAGTATGTATTACTGTTTTATATCATTGTTGCCTAAAAATCAAGTCATTTGGGATCAAAGGATAAATAATGTTAGCATCGTTTTAGAAAGTCTTCAACGTTAATGGCGCAAGGAGTCTTCATTTGTTCTAGGGCAATCAAAGTGCATATAAATGTTTTATATCCTACCCAGAGATCTTAATGATCAGATGCATATGTGTCTCAAGGACCTGAAGTAGTTTCACTTTTTGGTCTTCTAATTGTTAAACTATTTCTTTTGATTGAAGCCACAGTATACCCTTGAGAATATCACCTATAATTTATAGGTTATAAAAAATGCAGTTATGTCCTACATAAGGTAGCCCTTTAAACAATCCATATATGATTGGAAGTCTCTAAAGTAAGGTTTCAAGTCTGGCTGCAGTGTCTTTTATGGATGATAAACTGAAATTGCAGAGCTGCACATCAGTTATTCCTTCTGTCATCTTTTGGTGGGAACCTATGTTTCTTGCCATAATAGGCCTCAAAGATAATTTTCAGTTGTATAACTCTAATAATACTTGGAGATTATGCTGAGGTGGTAAACCAACCTAGATCCAATACTGAAGTTTACCCTTCTTTTCATGCCTAAGACATTATCCATATAGATTGGAAGTCTCTAAAGTAAGGTTTCAAGTCTGGCTGCAGTGTCTTTTATGGATGATAAACTGAAATTGCAGAGCTGCACATCAGTTATTCCTTCTGTCATCTTTTGGTGGGAACCTATGTTTCTTGCCATAATAGGCCTCAAAGATAATTTTCAGTTGTATAACTCTAATAATACTTGGAGATTATGCTGAGGTGGTAAACCAACCTAGATCCAATACTGAAGTTTACCCTTCTTTTCATGCCTAAGACATGAAGATGTTTTCTAAAGGATCAAACTATATTTCAATAGGGCAATGATAAGGCAGATTGTGTCTGAGTGCTTTCTTTTCAGAAACAACAAACCGAATTGTTGCAAGTAAAGCCTAAAGCTATGTGAATTGCCTAGTCAGTTTATGGATTTTTTAAAGCATCCTGAAAATAAATGCACACCGCAGCCATTTTTTTAATACTAAGAAGATGAAATAAATTCTGCTCAAATAATATTGGGGTAGTTTCTTAAATCACTGGATTAAGAACAGTTTTGTCTTATCTTTCCAAGCCTTATAAGAGACAAAGTTTTGAGAACTATTTCAAATCAATGGTGTCAGGTTCAGGGAAGAAAGAGAGACTTGTAAACTTTCTGCAAAAAGTATCAAACCAGTATGGAATTGGTGGGCTATTGAAAAAAGTAACAATAACCTAATGACTGTAGAGAAGACAATAAAGAGACTGTTCTTAAAAGGGTTCACAAAGAGCTTGTAATTTGAGCAGAACTTTGAAAAATAAACACAAGGCTGCTGCTGCTGCTAAGTCGCTTCAGTTGTGTGAACAGACTCTGTGTGACCCCATAGATGGCAGTCTACCAGGCTCCCCGTCCCTGGAGTTCTGCAGGCAAGAACACTGGAGTGGGTTGCCATATCCTTCTCCAGTGCATGAAAGTGAAAAGTCAAAGTGAAGTTGCTTAGTCGTGTCTGACTCTTCACGACCCCTTGGACTGCAGCCTACCAGGCTCCTCCATCCATAGGATTTTCCAGGCAAGAGTGCTGGAGTGGGGTGCCATTGCCTTCTCCATATGGCTAGGGGAAGTATAATGGAGAAAATTTTCCTTGTCAGAAAGGTCTCATGACAACATAGATGTAGAGAACCAATGTATGTACACCAAGGGTGAAAGGGGGTGGGTGGGATACATTTGGAGACTGGGATTGATGTATATACACTATTGATACTATGTAAAAAATAGATAACTAATGAGGACCAACTGGATAGCACCGGGAACTCTACACAATGCTCTGTGGTGACCTAAATGGAAAGAAAGTCCAAAAAAAGAGGGGGTATGAATAGTTGATTCATTTTGCTGTACAGTGGAAACTAACACAACATCGTAAAGCAACTACACTCCAATAAATATTTAAAAAAAAAAGCTAATGTAAGAAAAATTAAACAATGACCTAGAGCAAGGGTTGGCAAACTATTTTCTATAAAGGGCCAGATGGTATAAATTTTAGCATTTACAGACAATATAGTCTTTGTTGCAGATATTCAACTCTGCTGTTGCAGCAGGAAGGAGTCACAGATAATACATAAGGGATTGAGTGTGGCTATGCTGAAAAACACTTTCCAAAGTGATGGAGGTATTTAGCCTGCAGACTAATGTTTGCTGATCTCTGGTCTAGAAAATGGCTTCCAACCTGCATATAGTTAAGCCAAGTGTAGAAATTGCTGTTGTTATTCACAAAGGCAAAAAAAAAACATGGTCTGTTTGTAACAGAGTGATTAGATCAGTTTTGTTGGAAAATGGGGTTTTGGAGATATGATGAAAGAGAAAACTTGTAAAGATAGGTAAAACAGATGCTAAGACCTAAGTGGCAGATAAATATAAAGCAAGTATTAGAAAGATAAAGCAGTTATTTTCCAGAATTATGTTGCAGCAGGTATGTGAGTGTTTACAGAAATGGGAATGTGGAAAACAGGTGTGGAGTTTTTGCAATAATTGGGTCGTGGAGTTAAGGGGACTAAGGTTAGAGTATGAATGATAGGAATAACAAGGAAAACACGGTTCAAGATCACTTTTGGAAGTTAAAAATACATCACAGATAATGCTTTACTGGACGTTGCTATGGGAAACAAAAGGAAAAAAAAAACCCATGAGGTACATCATACTAGTTTTCCAGTATAAACCTAGACTTTTTCACTGCAAAATCTGAGGGTCTTGATAAATAAAATTACCTTAGTGTTAAACCATTATTCTAGGGAAGTCTTTGAAGAAGGCAATGGCACCCCACTCCAGTATCCTTGCCTGGAAAATCCCGTGGACGGAGGAGCCTGGTGGGCTGCAGTCTATGGGGTCGCTAAGAGTCAGACACGAGTGAGTGACTTCAGTTTCATTTTCACTTTCATGCGTTGGAGAAGGAAATGGCAACCCTCTCCAGTGTTCTTGCCTGAGAATCCCAGGGCCGGGGGAGCCTGGTGGGCTGCCATCTATGGAGTCGCACAGAGTCAGACATGACTGAAGCGACTTAGTAGTAGTAGTAGTAGTAGTAGTAGTAGAGAAGTCTTAAATAGAGTTCTCTACCATTGCTCCCTGACACACCACTTGAATAAAGAGATCTGGCATCCTTTCTAGGTTCTGTGTTAGTCTACTTACTAGTCTTTAAAAAAAAATTGAAATCCATACTTTTTTCAGATTTCCTTTTTAGACCATTAGCTCAGTAAGGGCAGAGATTTAACATCTTGTTCATCTTTGCATCTCTGGTTATGCATATATGAACATTGAGATCTGAGCAAAGAAAAATGTTTTGATCAGTTGTCAGGTTTGGGAACAGGCTATTTGTATATAACAGGAATTTAGAAGTAACAGTAGTTTAAGTGTAAGAAACTTTCGGCTCAAAGGTTCCAGAATCAAAATTCCAGATACAGGCAGTTTGGAGCTTACATGATGTCTATTGTCTAGGCCTCAGGTTTGTTTACTGTCTCCACTCTGTCCTCCCTGGAGTATGATCCTCATCTTTGTTTTCCAAGATGAAGCTCTATCCATCATCTCCATGTTATTATAAGCAGCAGTATGTAATGAAAGGAACAAAGAACATGGCTCTTTCTGCTTTTAAGAACAAGACACAGAGGTTATCTGCTTAACTTCTCCTTACATCTAATTGGCTAGAACTTGTTCACATAATTATTAATACATCAGATGGTAGCGGTGGCTGGGATATGTAGTTTTATTTGTAGTACCCATATGCCTCCTAACAATATAGAGGTCTATTACTGGGGATCTTAAATTATTTCCCTAAAAAACAAAAGCCCAAGACAGGAATTCTTGTGCAAATGGTTTACTGAGGAGTCTGCTGCTGCTGCTGCTAAGTCGCTTCAGTCGTGTTCAACTCTGTGCGACCCCATAGACGGCAGCCCACCAGGCTCCCCCATCCCTGGGATTCTCCAGGCAAGAACACTGGAGTGGGTTGCCGTTTCCTTCTCCAATGCATGAAAGTGAAAAGTGAAAGTGAAGTCACTCAGTTGTGTCTGACTCTTAGTGACCCCGTGGATTGCAACCCACCAGGCTCCTCCATCCATGGGATTTTCCAGGCAAGAGTACTAGAGTGGAGTTGCCATTGCCTTCTCCAACTGAGAAGTATACTCAGCATTAAACCTACAGGGGAAAAACCAGGAAAAGAAGAGTTTTCAAAAGTCTAGACTCATCCTGATCCCACAGGCAGCTGTGGAACGTAAACTGCACCACATAATTTATCCTCCCTTGAAGCAAAGGGGCAGGGGCAGGGGAAGGACTTTGCAGTCATCCCTATGCAGATGGCTCTTGTCATGCTAAGGTGAGTCTCTAGAAAAGGATACAGGTGTGAGCTTTGTCCAGTCAACACTCACAGTGGCTGAGTTATGGGTACAACAGCTGGTAAAGCAATTCTGAGTGGAACACCAAAAGTATCTGGTACACTGAGGAAAAAGGGGAAACAGATATTGAGGGGAAATTAGTAGCTGATTTTGACACAGCAAAGAAGCATCCCTCCACATATATTGCAATGACTCAATATCTTGTTTTTGCCATGTGAAACTGTGAAAGTGTTAGTCCTCAGTCCTGTCTGACTCTGTGACCCCATGGACTATAGCCCATCAGGCTCCTCTGTCCATGGGATTCTCCAGGCAAGAATACTGGAGTGGGTAACCATGCCCTTTTTCCAGGGGATCTTCCTGAACTGAGGATTGAACCCATGTCTCTTGCATTGCAGGCAGATTCTTTACCATCTGAGCCACCAGGAAATCCCCAGTTTTGTGCCTTTCATGTGGTAAATATTCTGTCAGTGTTTGTTGAATGAATAATAAGTATTCTTTTTAAAATTTTTATTTTTTTATTTTCATTGGAGAATAATTGTTCTTCCTTTACAATATTGTGATGGTTTTTGCCATACATCAATATGAATTGGCCATAGGTACACTCCAGTGTTCTTGCCTGGAGAATCTCAGGGACGGGGGATCCTGGTGGGCCGTCTGTGGGCTCGCACGCACGGAGTTGGACATGACTGAAGTGACTTAGCAGCAGCATACATATGTCCCCTCCATCCTGAAACCCCTCCTGCCTCCCTTCCCAATGCTATTCCCTCCAGGTTGTCACAGAGCACTGGCTTGGGGTGCTCTGCTTCATGCATTGAACTCACACTGGTCATCCATTTTACATATGGTAATTTACAAGTTTCAGTGCTATTCTCTCACATCATCCCATCCTCTCCTTCTCTCACTGAATCCAAAAGTCTGTTCTTTAAGTCTGCATCTCCTTTGCTGCCCTGCGCATAGGATCATTGGTACCATCTTTCTAGATTCCATATATATACACTAATATATGGCTTTTGTCTTTCTCTTTCTGACTTACTGCACTCTGTATAATAGGCTTTAGGTTCATCCACCTCATTAGAACTGACTCAAATGCATTCCTTTTTATAGTTGAGTAATATTCCATTGTGTAGATGTACCACACTTCTTTACCCATTCATCTGCCTATGGACATCTAGATTGCTTCCATGTCCTAACTATTATGTAAATAGTGCTAGTAATTAATATTCTTGAGCAAACTTTTTTTTATATTTGCACAGCCTTCCTTCTTTAACATTTCTGAAAAGATTAAGCAGTATTAATATTCTGAATACTACCATACCTACCCCCAACATATGCGTATGCATCATGCCCTCAGTACTGTCTGTCTGTCCAGAGTCACTCAGAACCAATTATGAATTACTTCATCAACCTGAAGAAGGATTGGCTGGACAAATCTTTGTTCTCACAAATACTTCTAGTTCTGGTTCCAGGAAAACTTCTCATTCTCCAGGAAAGGAATAGACAACTAGCTTACTCTCATTAGCAAATACACACATTTCATGTAGTTATCATCTCTAAAGCTTAGGTAAAGAATCAGTAAGACCTTTGTCATCAGTTACAATGGCCTCAATTTCTGCAGGTTTTACAGGAGCATTTCTGGCTTTCAGGAGGGTCTCCATTTAGTAACTGCTTCATGATCTAGAATCTAACATTATAAAATGAAATTTAAAAATAAATTGAATAAAGACTCAACTGATCACTTTATATCTCATGGTTACAGATCCCCATTTTCTCCTATGAATGATATAAAAGATAGTTGTATAAAAGAGTCAGGGTTATAGAGTAATTGAGTAACAATCTGCAGTATGGTCCAGTGGTTTCAGGAAAATGTTTTGTATTGCCCTAAAGGCAAAAAAGAAAAAAAGAAAAGAAATGAAAACATCACTTTAAATCAATATCACATCATTAGCTATAGTTCTTATTATAGAAGGCTGACTTCAGTAAGATAGTTTATTCTTTCATGTACAGTAAATTTAAGCTATGCAATCTTGAACTTGTATGACAGTTTCAGGCTTTGTCAAGCCCCAGATGCAGTGCTTAGCATGTGGTTTCCATTCACAAGGTCACTCCGTAGTCCTAGTACAGCCATAGACCTGAATTTTAAATGTTATTTAATTTGAATAGCCACATGAGGTTCTTCGCCTTTGTTTTGAAATGGTGAAATCAAATCGTTATTGACTTTTT
>SJYC01145485.1:0-10950 GCA_006408675.1 Madoqua kirkii | reverse complement strand
CTTGACAAACTGAAGAAGTAGATACAATGATTAATAATTTTATAGACAAGGAAATGGAGATTCAGAGAAGTCAGAAAATAGGCTAAAAGTTAGTAAATTGCAGAGATGGTATTTTGGCTTGGTGATACTGCCATAGCCCATTTTAAAAAAATTAAATCATTTCCTTGTTTCTTTAAAAAACATGCACATGTGAAATACTTAGACATTATACACCAAAATGGAGTGAACACTCAGAAACCATTGGATCAAATACTCTTGTATTGTTCTTAAAAAGATTCAGAAGTAATGCAAGTCAGGACTTTGGAGGGGTTGGTGTGCTCTCCTTTTTACCTTTTGACTGGCTTGCTGTCTGCTCACCAGGTGGCTGTGGCTGAGCTACTGGGGCCACTACTGGTGCCACAGCCACTGGGTGCTGCAAGATTCTGACCTGTACTGGCCGAGGCTGTGGGTGCAGCTGCAAGGTGGAGGCGAGCTGAACTCTGTGCTGAGGGAGGCGTGGCGGGGGTCCTCTCTGGGCAGAGCCCACCTGAGACGACACAACTGCCTGGGGCTGCAGAACCATGGCTTGCTGAGCAGATAAGGCCATTTGACTGACTGAACCTTCTACAGGATCCTGTGGCACTGACTGTGGAGGATGTGAAGTTTTCGGCTGCTGAAGTTGTGGCTGTGGAATCAGCTGGTAGAGCCACAGCTGTGTCGGCTGCTGCAGCTGCTCCTGGGCCCGCTGCTGGGTGTTCAGATTGAGTGAGCCTGGTGAAAGCTGGAGTAGAGTGAAGGGCATGAGACTGGGAGTGTTTTTAACAAGTTGAACACCTCCTTGAGAAGAAACTGGTACTGCGGTGGTCTGCACACTTGGTGGCTGAGCTTCTGCAGGCAGGGAGCCAGGCTTGATCCCTGTGGGCTGGGTATCTGGCTTGATCCCTGTGGGCAGGGTGTCTGGCTTGATCCCTCTGGGCAGGAGGCTGGGTGTGATCCCTGTGGGCTGGCTGTCCGGCTGGATCCCTGTGAGCAGGGTGTCTGGCTGGATTCCTGTGAGCTGGGTGTCTGGCTTGATCCCTGTGGGCTGAATTCCTGTGGGCAGGGTGTCTGGCTGGATCCCTGTGGACAGGACCCTGGGCCTGATCCCTGTGGGCAGAGTGTCTGGCTTGATCCCTGCAGGCAGGGGGCCAGGCGAGGTCCCTGTGGGCAGGTTGTCCGGCTGGATCCCTGTAGACAGAAGCACAGGCTTGATCGCCATGGGCAGGAGCGTGGGCTTGATCCCTGTGGTCAGGAGGCAACGCTTGATCTCTCTGAGCTGGGGACCAGGCTTGATCCCCATGGGCTGGGGGCCAGGCTTGATCCCTATGGGCTGGGGGCCAGGCCCGATATCTGTTGGTTGGTGGTCAGGCTTCATCCCTGTGGGCAGGGTTCCAGGCTTGATCCCTATGGGCTGGGGGCCAGGCCCGATCTCTGTTGGTTGGCGGTCAGGCTTCATCCCGGTGGGCAGGGTTCCAGGCTTGATCCCTATGGGCTGAGGTCCAGGCCTGATCCCTGTTGTTTGGTAGTCAAGCTTCATCCCTGTGGACAGGGTTCCAGGCTTGATCCCTATGGGCTGGGGTCCAGGCCTGATCCCTGTTGTTTGGTAGTCAAGCTTTATCCCTGTGGACAGGGTTCCAGGCTTGATTCCTATTATGGGCTGGGGGCCAGGCCCGATCTCTGTTGGTTGGTGGTCAGGCTTCATCCTTGTGGGCAGGGTTCCAGGCTTGATCTCTATGGGCTGTGGGCCAGGCTTCATCCCTACGGGCTGGGGGCCAGGCTTGACCCCTGTTGGTTGGTGGCCAAGCGTCATCTCTGTGGGCAGGGGTCCAGGCTTGACCCCTGTGGCCAGGGGACCAAGATTGATACCTGTGGGCAAGAGACTGGACTTGTTGCCTATGGGCAGGGGATCCAGCCTGATTCCTGTGGGCAGGGGTCCAGACTTGTTCCTTCTAGGCTGGATGCCAGTCTTGATCCTTATGGTCCGGGGACCACGCTTGATCCCTGTGGGCTTGGATCCAGACTTGGTCCCTGTTGTTTGGTAGTCAAGCTTAATCCCTCTAGGCAAGGGTTCAGGCTTCACCCCTGTAGGCAGGGGGCCAGGCTTCATCCCTGTGGGCAGAGGGCCAGGCTTCATCCCTGTGGGCAGGGGGCCAGGCTTGATCCCTGTGGGCAGGGGGCCAGGCTTGACTCCTGTTGGTTGGTCAAGCTTCATCCCTGTGGGCAGGGGTCCAGGCTTGATCTCTGTGGCCAGAGGACCAAGACTGATACCTGTGGGCAAGAGTCTGGACTTGAGGCCTGTGGGCAGGGGATCCAGCTTGATCCCTGTGGGCAGGGAACCCAGATTGATCCCAGTGGGCAGAAGGCTAAGCCTGATCCCTCTAGGCAAGGGGCCAGGCCTGATTCCTGCAGGAGCTGTAGTAGAGTCCTGCACTGGCTTAGAGCTGCTCCCTAAGCCCAGGCCTCCTCCACCAGGCTGCACCTCTTTGGTGATATTCAGACCAGAGAATGTGGCTGAAGCTTCAGTCCTTTGTGATGAGCCCACAATGGACAGAGCCGTGGGAGGAACTGAGCTAACTTGACTCACCTCCATAAAAGATTTCTGGGAAAGACTTGGTAGCTTAGGAGCAGAGGCAGGAGATGGAAATTTATGAGAGCTGCTTGCCTGCTGAGAAGTGAAACTGTCACCCCAGGAGCTCTTTTGTGATTCAAGAGAAGTCTGACGGGTGAAGGTGGATGTTTGGCTCCCTTGCCCAGCACTGAAGACTGAACTGACCCGTTCTTAGGCTGTTCTGGTTCTTTCCCTGGAAAAGGTTGTCTGAAAGCAGCTGAGTCACCAGAAGACTGAACCGACCCAGTTGTAGGCTGCTCTAGTTCTTTCCCAGGAGAAGCTGGCAGGAGATCAGCCAGATCACCAGAGCTGTATGACATCTGCACTGGATATTGGGCACTCTTCTGGGATGAGTCCTCAGATGGACTGACCATCCTCACATCATCAGTCTCTGGCCCAGACAGGAAACTACAGGGATGGTCACCTGTGAAGGAATGGTAGGGAGACATCTGTCTCTCATATCTGACTTCTCTTGTTTCTTTATGGAGCATGCTTTTTCCAGAGATAAGTGGATCATTAAGTGGATGCATGAGCATCTGCTTTGTTGACTGGAAATGACTGCTGTCTTCATATCCAAATATAGAATCTTCTCCTACCTCATAAGATGGCCAGACTGTTGGTTGTAAGTCATCATATTTGACAGACTTAGTATGTTTCTCCACATCCACTTCAGAAGGCACAGCCAAATTACAGGGTCTCTGTTTCCACGTATCTACACACTTGCCTGCTTTCAAAGTTTTGAGGTCATACTGCTTATCTGTTTTACTTCTTTGACTTTTTGCAAAAGAAATCAGGGCTGTTAGCGCAGGAGGAAGTGGATAGGGCGGAAAATCCTGCTGCCGATTCAGAGAGGCTGTAGAAAATCTCTTCAAATTCCTTTTCATGGGATGAGTGTTCAGTTTTTGTTTGTTATAGAGCAGTCTGTTTTCAGTGCAAGCTACTGATACGGAAGGGTCTAAACACAGTGGTTCGGCTGTAGCTAAGATCAGTTGGCTCTCAAGCAAAAGTCTGTCCTCTTGAGTCCAGTTCTGGTGATCGCTGGCTATGGCCTCTACATCGCAGGCTAACGTCTGCATGGTGGGACGTAAGAGAATGTGTCTGCTTTGGTAACTCGGAGCTCCCCTTCACTGGACTGCCTGTAGTCCCGTATTTCCGCTATGACACACCCCTGATGAAAAACGTTATCCGGAGACTTCTCCAGGAGATCCAACAAAACAGGTGGTAGTTCTTGAGCATCTAAGTATTCGAGCAGTTCCCCTTCTTCATAAGGCAGTTGAATGTTCTCTATAAATGATTCATTTTCCCCTTTGAGCATCAGCGAATAGCCCTGCTTTCCTGGGTACAGGTTAACCACCAAACAGGGCAACGATTCTCTCCTAAAGAGCTTCTCTAATAGGTTCACATTGCTTCTTAATTCCTCTGCAACCTCAGGCTCTTTTTCACTTTCTTCTACATAAATGTCATAAAGTTTTTCATAGAGAGACATCTCCCCACTCGATGAGTTTTTCCTTTTTGGAGGTCTTTGTTGGGCACTTGCGATGACAGACTCTGCAAGATCCAAAGCTCTTTCTAGAGATTGTTCCATTGTTGTACAAGAGGGGGGCCGAAAAGAAGAAAAAATGGAAGTGTCCTGACAAACAGGGTGAAAATCGTCTTTAATATCAATGTGTAGGTCTGAAAACCACCCCTCCCGAACTTCACAGTGGGACCACCAGCCTAACTTTAGTACGCCAAGAAACTTGCCTTCAACGAAGTGTTACACAAAATTCTTGTGAGTTTCTGAAAATATTTGTATCTATAGGGATTATGGCCTCTGTGCTAGGCCTGGCCTCACCTTTGCGACATCTCCTCAGGCGAAGCCGGAAGTCATTGATGTGAGGGACACAGGGACTTCCGGGCACCGATGTGCTGCTCAACAGCTTCTGCAGTCGGTCCGCCTCCGTTGCGGCAGTGGGCTGGATATTGAACTGCACTTCCGGTTCTCATGCCTGTGTTTCCTACTGGCCACTTGGGCCAGACATCCGTATCCAGTCTGTGTGGCTTTTCAGTTCAGTTCAGTTCAGTTCAGTCGCTTAGTCGCGTCCGACTCTTGGCGACCCCATGAATCGCAGCACGCCAGGCCTCCCTGTCCATCACCAACTCCCGGAGTTGACTCAAATTCATGTCCATCGAGTCGGTGATGCCATCCAGTCATTGCATCCTCTGTCCTCCCCTTCTCCTCCTGCCCCCAACCCCTCCCAGCATCAGTCTTTTACAGTGAGTCAACTCTGCGCATGAGGTGGCCAAAGTATTGGAGTTTCTATCAACTTCAACATCAGTCCTTTCAATGAACATCCAGGACTGATCTCCTTTAGAACGGACTGGTTGGCTTTTCAAGGTGATCGCAAAAAAAAAAAACCACTTTTTTTTCTTTTTTTTAAGGAACTGAGGTGGTGTCATTCCTTTTTAATGTGTAAATTCATAGCTTTTATTTCAGCAAAGTTATCTAGAATTATTTTCTTAGAATCTTTCTTCTTTTTTTTTTTAATTTGCTTTTTTCCCCTTTAAGGATTTCAGTTATAAGTACATTGGATAATTTCTTCCTGCCTTTTCTATCATGTTCTTTCTAAAACTTTTTGTTTTATTTCCTTCTTTTTTTTCTATCCTTTAGATCTTTTAGGGTATCCTTGATGACCCTTTGTTAATTGTGGTTATACCTTTTTCCCTAGGGAATTCCATATTGCTGCCATGACAGATTGCCATGAACTTGGCGGTTCATGCCATGAACACACCTGTTTTGTTTGTTTGTTTGTTTCCACATAGTTCTGCAAGTCAGAACACAGAGCAGTCTCAGTTTAGGGTCTTATAAGTCCAAAATCAAATTTTCCTGTGCAAGGCTCTTAACTGAAGGATCTGGGGGAAGAAACCACTTACTCATTCAGATAGTTGGCCAAATTCAGATTCTTGTGGTTATAGGATTAGGATTAAGGTTCCCTTTTTTTTTTTTTTTTTCCTGATTTCTGTCAGGAGCTACTCCCAGCTCCTAAAAGTTGATCATATTCTTTGCAAGTGCCTTCCTCCATCCTCAAGCCAGTGATGACATGTTGAATCCTGTATATGCTTCATGCACCTCTGACTTCCTCTTTTACCACCATCTGGAGAAAATTCTATGCTTTTAAGGGCACATGTGTATAATCCAGGGTAATACTTCCTATTTTAAGTCATGGTGCCACATAATGTACTATAATAACAGGAGTGTTAACTAATTATTTTCACATGTTTTAAGAATGCAAGTAGACCATCTTTCACTGACCATTTTAGAAATTCTGCGTATTATAGGTACTTTGTAATTCAATCTTTATTTATTCTGTTTCTACTGTTTGATTAGCTCCTGTTTCATACTTCATGTTGTTCTTTTGTCTTTAAAGTTTTAAAAAAATGTTTGATTCCAATTCTGCAATGCTTATTTAAGTATACAATTCCTGTTGGAGTGTCAAGTTAAAATTTTCCTCAGTTTTGTGCAAATGTGAATGTATATGTTTGCATATGTATTCTGCAGTGGTTTTATCTGCTGAATTAATTCTCACTGTTCACTTTTGTTCCTCCTGAACCAGCACTAGAAGACACTTTGAAATGGGTAGGTTAGGGGATTGCATGGCTTATTTTGATTTCATATTTTAAGGCCACATTCTTTTTCTGTCATTATGATATATTGATTTTATTATTATTAATGTTGTTTTTTGTGGTGGTAACAAATTGTACATTTTTTTACAAGTCTGATTTCTTCTTATTCTTAGTCACAGTCTTCATTCATTCGAGTCCTTCATCTTCAGTCATTTCCTTTTTTCCCCTCAGTCTTTGAAGGACGTGTTTCCTGTTAAATGTACCTCACTCTTCCTAAGAAGAGATGGCCACCTCTGGTGCTATATTTTTTCTGTACTCCTTTCTTCTGATTTCCCAGTAACCAGCACTCTAATATACCTGGTCTCAAATCATATCTCAGTATTTCCCATCTCAGAGTTTGACCTCAGAAGTCTCCTACAAATTAATAAAAATAAGACCATTAATCTAGTAGAAAAAAAAATCAAGATGACAGTTCACAAAATAAGGGATACAAATGCTATTTAAGTATATGAAAAATATTAAACCTCACAATTAATAAAACTGCAAATTAAGACAAAAATAAATAAAAGATCATAATTTTACCTATTAGATTACCAGAGATGAAAGCAATTCATAGCTTACCATGTTAGTTAATGGTATGAGAAAACTGGCACTCTCAAACATTGTGTTGAGGGTGTTAACTGGTCCAATTCCTGTGGATAACAAAGAACCTAGTAATAGGATTTGCCCCAAAGACTGGCTTCAGGGTGTCTGGGGCTCATCAGTGGGGACTTTTTCACCATTGGCATGTATTCATTAAAAATTGACTTTTCAATTTTCTTAAAAAAATGCAGCATTTACCCTATTACTTTGTATACCACTAACACATAACTGTGATCCATCAGTGGGGGCAGCAATATTTCATCCTGAATGTCACTAAGTAACATAGTAGTACTCAAGAGGAAATGAATAACATGGACAAAAGCCCAGGGAAATTCTGTATTTAAGGGAAAATGAGAGAATAAACCAAGATACAAAAGGAAAACCAGGAAATCAAGATAAACAGACATAAATAAAATTAAATTGTAATATGCTCCAGTCAGATAATAGTTGAAAGTCAGGTTACTGATAATCCTAGTAACAGTATTTTCTGAGAAATATTGGTGAGAAAATTCAGACGATGGTAGGAAAAGAGATGAGCCTGGGTTGAGAAAGTGAGGAGAGTAGTTAACACTTCCACTGAAAGATTTTTATTAGTGAAGGGAAAGAGGTAAGTCATAGGTAGATATAGAGGCCACACACATGCACATGAACATACAATATCTCTCTATAAAATCTCTCAGTATTGTACCAGTGGATCAAGTAAATATTACATGCATAATGATGTTATCAATAATATATTTCGGAATTTGGGGAAATTATGTAAGCCCTCTTGTAGACCTTTATTCAACAAATGACAAACTAACATACCCAAAGCCACAATTCAAAGTAATAATTTGTTCATCTTGTGTGCTTTATACATTATTGACATGAAGTGAAGTGAAGTCGCTCAGTTGTGTCTGACTCTTTACAATCCCATGGACTGTAGCCTACCAGGCTCCTGCATCCATGGAATTTTCTAGGCAAGAATCCTGGAGTGGCATTTGCCGTTTGCTTTATACTTTATTGACATAATAAACGGTAAATAAAAACACCAGTAACTGCACAGTCAAATTATGCCACAATACTTTGTACAATTTGTATTCCAAATAAACCCATGTTGGTAAAGAATACAAGAAGCCAGAAGTAATGTAATAGCTTTTGTAAGTTAGTCACCAAGGTGGTCAATTACCATTGTATTTAGCAGACTAGTGAACAGAAGGGTTTTGAGAGTGGGAATGATTACAATGCTGTTGCATAGATTGTAGCTTTGAGAAAGCACTCAAGGAAAAGATATCTGGTTAATCATTATGATACTCTTCATGTATGTATGAGAAATTATTTGGGAAAACCCTGCATCCTGATAAGGCTGAATATAACGTGGTTGAATTCTTCCCTTCCATAAGAGTTCTCTCTCCCTTTGTTTTCGTGCTATTATCATAATAGACTTTTAAGGAAAAAAAACTGATTTTGTGATTGGAAATCATGTATACAATAGAGCTATTTTCAGTATTTTATAATAGTGGTTTCATGTAGAAAGAACATGAGAAATAATCTTATAATATTGATAGAAATGTACTTTGACAGCAAAATGTTACATAATCGCTTGTGTAATTATTCCATCTCGCCTCTGGCTTGGGATAAATGTTTTTCATATAACCCATACTGTAGAATACTGAATTTCAAAATGTCTGTTCTAAGTTAACATCCGCAAATATTCAACTACCCAGTTCTAGAATCTCCTTAGTGATTCATCCATCTAAAACCAGGAGAGCACAGCTATAAGAAGCCCTCATTCATGGTATTTTCTTCCTTCCTTCCTTTCTTTTCTCTCCCTTCTGCTGCATCTAGGGTTGCCTTCACATCAACGGTAGTTCTTTCTGGCAATGATATGAGATGAGTTTAACTGAATTTCAAAGTGTATGAGACTTCACTCCTGGAAAGGGTATTCTGTTCATATTGAGTCTTTCTATAAAAATGAAAAGTTGAATTTGAAGAACAGCAATGGAAGATGCTTATATATGCAGTAGGATAAGGAGATTAAATATAAAGAACTATATGATTTATTTCTTTTACGAAGTGCTGCTGGAAAGGAGATTAAGCTTTTAAAAAGTGGTGACCTTGATATAAATTCCCTATTTAACCAGTGGTGAAAATAGTATGAATAATGAAGGGGATGTGGAACACTGCCAGACCTATGTATGAAGATTCAAAGAGATGCAGTAAGGTTGAAAATCTAAAAGGTTAAACCTTCAGAGCAGAAAATGGTAACAGCAATAAGACATACTATGTAATGGTTTGCTCATTACAAAGTGTTTTTATATCAGGATGTTGTTCACTTCTCATAACAACTCTATGAGTTTAAGTATCCTCACAATTTTATGATCAGTTAACTGAAGTTCAGGGAAGGGCAAGTTATTTATCCATGATCACAACAGCTTGTTGTTGGATTCCTCTGCTCTTGCAAATGTCCTCTTCTTTAGTATTCATTATCACATTTTGATAAAGATGCAACTCACTTATATTTTGTTTTTAACACTTTTAATCGTATCTCTAATATCACTCCATGACATTGCATTCTGCCAACCTGAGTGTATTTTATTCTTATCTTCTTTGTTGACAAGAATCCATAGTACAGTTGTCACATTCTAACCATGTTTATATTTATAAGGAAATATAAATCATTAGCCCATTTTCTTTTCCCTGAAAATGGCTTATTTTCATTCACCAAGTAAAGCTATTAGATTTCTGATATTTAAACCATTTGTTCTTTTAGGAAATTGTAAGTGATTCAGATTAATGGCTCTTCTTTCAGGTCAGAAAAATGTAAAAATTGCAGTTGACTGGAATTGATACTAAAATT
Organism: Madoqua kirkii; assembly: GCA_006408675.1. Lineage (NCBI taxonomy): Eukaryota > Metazoa > Chordata > Mammalia > Artiodactyla > Bovidae > Madoqua > Madoqua kirkii. The sequence continues at coordinate 1,240 of SJYC01145485.1, read as the reverse complement.
ACTTTAAAAGTATTGAAAAGAAACCAACTGTGAAATGTGCACAAATTATACAGAGTAAAAAAGTCTCTTCTCAAAAACATCTAATTCTGCTTTTAAATTAAATTAACTCACAGTTTCATTCTCTTCCCCGCCCCTTTGTTTTAGATATACAAAGGAAAGGCTTTCCTCATAGATAGGAAAATGCAAAAGCAACCTTATTTATTAAAAGGGCCAAGTTTAGAGATGTTATATGTAATATTTGCAAATATGTAATTTGTTTACTTCTTTCTTTTACCTCCTGGGAGATTTTTAGCAATTTATGTGTAATGTAGATTAAACACTCATATATTTGTTTCCTAAACTACTATATTAGCCAAGATCTAGTCAGTTAAAGCAAGTTCATTATAAGCAGTTCAGTAGGGATGGCTCAGAGGTTAAAGTGTCTGCCTGGAATGTGGGAAACCTGGGTTTGATCCCTGGTTTGGGAAGATCCCCTGGAGAAGGAAATGGGAACCCACTCCAGTATTCTTGCCTAGAGAATCCCATGGAGGGAGGAGCCTGGTAGGCTACAGTCCATGGGGTCACAAAGAATTGGACACGACTGAGCGACTTTACTTACTTACTTACTTACTTAGGGATAATTTAATGTGGGAAATGGGTTATAAATATGTGAGAAGTGCTGAAATGATGGGACATAGGCAATCCAGGGATTAGCAACCACCCCTATATATGAAGGGGAAAAGAGAGGAAGGAATTGGTGTTATCAGACCCAGAAGCTGAAACAACACAGCCTCTCTTGAAAAAAATTCAACCTGAAAGTCAGTTGGCATGAGAGCCTGGGAAATGGGGAACATATTTATGGGACAAAGTGGTAAACAAGATGGATAAGATTCCCTTTCTTGTGGAAGAGAAAATAAAAATAAAGTCAGGAAAAATATAAATTAGTCATCATTGATAGGATAAATATAATGCAGAGTGGTATACTAAAGAATTATAAGCCTTTATTGTTTTCATGGATTTTGTGTATTAACTTGGTTTTATTCAGTATTGCATTGAGGTAATATTTACCTTAATTTTTGAGTTATTGGCACCCCTCACTTGCATCACAAGCTTCCCTGGTGGCTCAGTGATAAAGAATCTGAGGATACACAGGTTTGATCTCTGAGTGGGAGAGGTCCCCTGGAGAAGGAGATGGCAACCCATCCAGTATTCTTGCCTAGAGAATCCCATGGACAGAGGAGCCTGGAGGGCTACAGTCTAT
>SJYC01145483.1:0-10986 GCA_006408675.1 Madoqua kirkii | reverse complement strand
TACATTCATATGACCATTATTATATTCATAAAATACTTAGAGAAGTATTAGTAGGAAAAAAAATCACTGATTATAGCAACTATTTGGTAACACTGTCCAGATTTGGTTTACATACAGCAGGGGCAAAGTATGGCTTTAAATTTCAAAACATTAGGCTAACTCTGAAAAATCTATTTGTACATGGGTAAAATTTCAGCAGACTCTGGTTGTTCTCTGTATTCTTTAAAGATCAGTATAGATTTTGCTTTACTCTTTTGAAGTTTTCCCTGTAATTTTCATCATAAAATGAGGGGTGAGGTGCAGGATTAGCCGAGTGTGTGAGTCCTAAGTCACCTCTTTTCCACAGCAGTCTAGGACAAGATTTAATAGTACAAGAGTTACTAGAGTCACTTTAGAAAAACCTCCCTGTGTGATGCTTGGAGAGAAAGAAATGATTTGCAACTGACCCAAATGTGGCTCAAACATTTATGCTCTCCTTCTCTCATCTTTCCCTTATCTTTCAAATCAAGAAAGTCTACTATGCTAAAAAGGTCTCTTGTAGGCATGGTGGGAGGAGATTAACCAGGTTAGGGTTCATTGCCAGGAAATCTTTACAGCTGTGTTGCAATTTTTGCCTGGCTTGCAAGAGACCTTTTCCTGGCACATCCACATGCTTGACATGTGCTATGTCAAAGAAGCATACAGAGAAAGGAGGTAAAAAGTACTGGGTTGGCAAAAAGTTTGATCACGTTTTCCTGTACCAGCTAATGGAAAAACCCAAATGAACTTTTTGGCCAGCCCAAAAGTATGGTGGGATATAGGTGAAGATTGTTTAGAGGGCTTAAGCAAAAGGCAGTGTAAATCAGAGCTTTGTAGCCATGAAGTAATAGTTCATTCATTCATTTAACAAATGTTTATTCAGAGTGCCTATTATATGCCCGCCACTGTACAAGACACTCAGGGATGTCATTAGGCTTCTTAAGTCCTTATTCTAAATCACTGAACAAATTCCTATAATGTATTATTCTCCATATGTCAGGAGAAACTGGAGTATTCAGAAAAAGAGAAAGAGTTTAAGAGATTTTTTTTTTTGAAAAGTCCTTGAATCATTTAAAACTTAAGCATGGAATAACCACAGGGCTCAACATTTCCACTCCTAGATAGACACGCAAAAGTATTGCAAGAAGTATGTAATGCATGTGTGCTAAGTCAGATCTAACTCTTTGTGACCCCATGGACTGTAGCCCATCAGTCTCCTCTGTTCATGGACTTTTCCAGGCAGGAATACTGCTGTGGGTTACTATGCCATCCTCCAGGGAAATCTTCACCACCCAGGGATGGAATCTGAGTCTCTTGTGTTTCCTGCATTGGCAGGCAGATTCTTTACCACTGTGCCACCTGGGAATCCCAAGACATGCAAACAAATACTTGTAGATGAATGTTCATAGCAGCACTATTTTGAATAACAAAATATGGAAGCAGGAAACTAAATATGATATATCCATACGATAGGCTATTGTTCAGCCAAAAAGAAAAGGAATGAGTTACAAATACATATCACAATGTGAATGAACCTTGAACACATGATGCTAAGTGAAAAAGAAAAAGTCTCAGACACAAAAGTCCACATGTTGTATGATTTCTTTTATATGAAATATTCCAACTAAGCAAATCCATAAAGACAGAAATCTGATTAGTGGCTGTCGGGAGACACGGGGATGGAGAAATGGAGAGATTGCTGATGGCTCTGAGTTTCATTTTGGAGTGATGAAAATGTCTTGATGTCTGCACAACATTATGAATATATTAAACAATGCTTCACTGTGTACTTGCAAATGGTTAATATTATGTTGTTTGAATTTTGAAAAATATATGCCTTTAAGAATTCAGCCAGCATAGAGCTAACTCTTTTAATTTACCTATTACAAGAAGAATATCTTTAACAGAGGAGGCAGCAAAATAAGGGAAAACAGGTCATTACAAATTGTGATTGTTATGAAGAAAATAAACAGAGATAAGCTGGATGGTGATAGAGGAGGTCAGTCATAGCTTCTCTGAAGAAATTTGAAATTTACATGACCCTGAGCATACCTCCTGAGCCTCAGTTTCCTTTGGTGACATGTTTTGTATGTGTGTGTGTGTCTGTTTTAAATCTGTCTCTTTTTCTTCAGAAGAGATCTAGAGGGAGACCTCGGGGTCTATAGTCATGAAGTTTCAAAGTTCTCCTGCCCCGGTAACAACTCAGGGGGAGAAATACTAGACTAGAATTTCATACAAGTCCTCTTCACATCTAATATTCCAGGAATACCAGGCTAGAAAGATTAAAATGATAAGATTATGTTATTCGCTTTCCATCAAAAAAGAGGGAGATAATTGTTTTAACTGTATAGTTAGCAGAAGATTGTAGATGAAGTTCAACTTACCAGTTGCATTTAGGAAAAAGAATTTCAAACAAGAAGGTACTAAGCTGGTACTTTTAAGTAAAGTGAAGTCACTCAGTCGTGTCCAACTCTTTGCAACCCCATGGACAGTAGCCAACCAGGCTCCTCCATCCATGGGATTTTCCGGGTGAGAATACTGGAGTGGGTTGCCATTTCCCAGGTCTCCTACACTGTAGGCAGACCCTTTACCATCTGAGCCACCAGGGAAGTCACTTAAACTGGTACTTTTAGGTCTTATCAATTACTCCATGTTCTTATTCTAATCCTTTTACAAGGGCTGATTTCAACAACAGTTAAATCAATAGGTCCTCCAGAGCTCTTCTGAGAAGAAAACCTAATGCAAACAAATTTCACATTTTTCATAAGCCACTGTAAGCATAGGGTATGCTGAGAAAGATAAGATAGAGAGGCCACATGCATAGCTTCAGGTATCACTGTAAGGACTGATAGAAAAAAAAATACAGATAGAAAAATTGGGAGGCTTTAAAATTAGAAATGAAGTATCAATGTATATTTAAGCCTTAACAAACTGTAAGATGTTCTTGCCACAGTCTAACGCTGACATTTTTGATTCCCAACATTTTTTTTCACAATAAGTGGTTAAAGACTACAGTGGAATCTATAGTTTAAGGAGCCACCTTTAAACAGTTGAGTTCTGCTCCATTCTGTAGTAACTGAACTTTCAGATTTTCCACACCTCTGTGCTGTTTTTCAGTCCCCAAACATTTGTAGCACTTCAAAAATACTCTCTGCTTTTTTTTTTTTTACAGAAAAAAATTATGTACCAAAGATTATGACTTGAAAAAGAAGAATGTTAAACCATATAAAACATAGAAGCCTAAAACAACTTAATCCTTAAAAAATATCCATCAAATCCCTATCTCTTTCAGCACTTCATAAAGTGGGAAGAGATTTCCAAACATTATGGAAATAATATTATTTCCCCTAGGGACCAGGAAATTAACATAATATACAGGTCAAGTGTTTCGTGGTGCCTCTGTAGAGGACATATTTAACAATCATGTTGCTGGTAATTCTGTTGGAGTGGAAAGAGACACTGAATACCATGCATGATCATGCACAGGGGGTGTGATTATAGAATAATTGAAACTATGCTACCCTTAGGTATGGAATAACATGACTTTTATTATACTCTATAGCTAATCAGGTAATATACAAAATTTCTCTTCCCACATACCTGCCTGCACTTACCTCCTGCCTGCACTACCCAGATTTCCACACCTCGATCTGTAGCTGTGTAATACTGTCATCCTTTGAAAGATAAATTTTAAAATCTCTGATCGCTTCCTTGCATTCCAATTCAGACTCTTCTGCTGTTTCAAAGTAGCACACTGCTAAGGAAACTGTGGAGAACTTCAGTACACTGTACTGTCTTCCAGAGACTGTACTTATAGAAAGTATTTTAATTCTATTTTCTGTGTGATAGATTTACTTCTTGATTATGTCCAGAAATGTTTGTTAATCCCTAGTAGTTGCTCCGGATTTAGGCTAGCTTTCTTTCTCCCTTATAAAACACGACCCTACGTCAGTCCTGTCCAAAGCTGTTCTTTTTACAAGTATGTATATACATGTAGAAAGTATATAGTAGAAAGAGTTGATGAAACCATGATATTTCTTTAATTCCTGCTGCTTGCACCCCTTTTTTCCTTTTTAGATGTCTGAGAGTTTTAAGGACCTAATTTTTCAAAGAAACTCAAGTTAAAACGCCTTCTGCCTTTCTTCCATAGGCATCTATTCTAGAATGTAAAATAATATAAAATTGGGGCTAAAAGTAGGTAGTTTTCTTTTGTTTTAAATAATGTATATATAGTTTATGTGTGCTAACTCAGCACTACTTATCTTCAGTAGTGTACAGAAGAGATCAATGAATTAGAAGTTGGGAGATATGAGTTCCAATCCCATTTCTGCCACCAGTTAGTAAAACTTAGATGAATCATAGACTTACTCTAAGTTTTGGGCCATTTGCTGTAACCTCAGGAGGTTGAAAGAAACAACTCTATCTGTGTTGTTTGTACAGTACGTTTTGTGCACTTGTGGATCCTGCGGGGTTGCGCTTGCTAGAATAAAGTAGGTTTTTTAAAAATTTCACATTAATCTTTCTTCACTGGAAATGATGAGTCTTAACTCTCAATTATGAACGACCATTTTGTCCACATACATGTAATATCCTGTCTCTCTACTCACTTGACAAACATTGGAACAAGCAGTCATGATTTAATTTTTGCCTAGATTGCAGCTCACCTGGTAAAACAATAGAAGCTGAGTAGATACGTGCTCATGATACTTACTGTCAATCCTGGCTGAGCACTCTTTTCCCATTTATCCCATTCCACCATATTTCCCTGACTACAGTGAACCACAGTGCCATAGCAGTCATACTGCAAATTTAATGATGACAGATGGGACTTTTTACTTTGAGAGTGTGTCATTCCCCTCAGGGGGTCATATGTTTATTAATGTGTCACAAGTTGCTTGCTTCCTGTTAGCTCTTCTCAGTAAATAGGACTGTAGCATTCACTGGATGCTGCTTTATTTTTAGCTTTTTAAACCACCTCCTGATGAACAGAAACAGTAAACAAGTATTAAAACATCGAAAGTAATTTGAAAATAGTGCTATCCTGGGGAGTCTGGAATTTCAGACATTACCAGACAGTAGTAAATCAGCATCACCTCACAAACCTAGGGAATAAGAGACAGGAAAATAAGAATATCTAAGTGTGTTCATCTGGAGCCACTTTCTGAACATCAGGGTTCAGTTTCATTTATAATAGAGCAAGACGGGGTGACTGAGGTGAGGAGTTTTATTTTTTATGAACTTTCTTCCTTCTTGTCTAAGCCAACCACATATCCCAGAAGATAACATAAGGACTTATCTGTATTCTTATGCTTCATACGAATTAAACACCAAGGAACTGAAGGCGTCATCATGGTGATACTGTCTATCTAACCTACCTTCTAAACAAACACTGTTTAGCCCTACTGTAAAACAGAAATATAAAGGACGTAGGAAAAGGGAATCAAGTACTGATAATAAGCTCTAATATTCACTAAAAGACTGAAACTGTATTTTAAGGCTTCCCTGGTGGCTCAGACCACAAAGAATCTGCCTGCAATGCAGGAGACCCAGGTCCCATCCCTGGGTCAGGAAGATTCCCTGGAAAAGGAAATGGCTACCCACTCCAGTATTCTTGCCTGGAGAATCCCATGGACAGAGGAGCTGCAGTCCATGGGGTCTCAAAGAGTCAGACATGACTGAACGACCGAGGCCCACACTGGCTTTATAACAAGACCATGTTTTAACATGCTTAATTCTCACAGCAGCCTATAAGGTCTTTAGTATTATTTTCTCCTTGTATAAATGACGAAATGGAAGCCTAAAGTGAAGTAACTTTCCCTATTTTCAAAAGTAATGATCGGTTGGGCTGGAATCTGAACCTCTGCAGCTGGGCTTTACTGATCTTACTGTTGACCCAACGGCCTTGTATTTGAGACAAGGAGATGTGGGAAAACCGACAACAATCTAAGTCTGAGGAGAAAGAAGACCTAAGACTCTTGAATTTAAAAGATTAATGTGGAGGGTTCAAAATTAGAATTCACTGATTTACTTCTTAGAAAAGTCTGTTCTTTAAGAATTCTACCATGTCCTACAGATATCAGTATGTTTCTAAACCTCAAATGTTTTAAGACAGTTGAATGCATCCTAAAATAGTTAATAATTTAGTAAATTATTTTTTCTTAAAAAGAATTATCTTAAAAGGAGCCTGAGAAGAGCATGCTTTAGTCTGTACTGGAGTGAAATTAATAAATAATGCATGAGCAATATTGCTGGCAGACCCAAAGAGAAATTTTTTTCCCTCTTGGGTGTGAAGCTCAAGCTAAAATTTAACACACTTTCTTTGCTCTCAAAGCTTTTTCTTTTTCAATATCTTCCATGCCGAAAGATTGACGCTACCTTTCATATACCCATCCAAGAAAACTTCTTTATCATCTTGTATGTCTCTCTTTCCTTTGCTCCTTCACTATCACATGTTTTCAACATGATCCCTCCTTTTTACCTCAATGGACATTGCCTTTGTTGGAGTTGCCATTTTTTTTTCCTGAGTAAATACAATTGCTTCCTAATTTGTCTCACTGTACTTAGTCCTCCGTCCAATCTGGTTCAGTTCATTTTTTTCACTACGTCAGAAAAATCTTTCCAAAATCCAAATGTCACTATTTCCCAGCATAAAGGCCAGAGTCTTTATGGTGACTTTACAGGACTTCCAACCTGGCTTCTGCAGACCTCTCCAGTTCCAATCCCTGCTGTTCTTTATCACCACCTTATAATTCAATCACACCAAATTATTTGCATTTCTTCAAACACTCCAAGTTTTTCCATGCCTTCGAGCCTTTGTGCATAGTATTCCTTGAAATAGGCTTTCTTAAAATTACTAAAACTTTAAAATTATTCACACTTTAAGATAATTATATATGACAGTTTATCAAGTCTTCTTCTTTCTTTCTTAGGCACTCCTGTGGTGGTACCTGCCACCTTTGTAGTATTTATCACATTGAATTTCAGCGGTTTACTGTGTATCACTTCTAGATTGTGAGGGATTAGGGCAGGGAATATGTCTATCATTCTAAAAAAATCCCTGAGCACCTTCTCTGAGGACGTTTTTCAGGCTACTGATTGTCTAATAGCTAATGGTTTCACGTATTAAGTATTGTAGATATACTTGTAGACTACATATTATATGAAGCTAGAGGAATCTACATTCTAATTTTTTTGTGGAAGTTTTCTCTGTTACCTGATATAAAGCTGAATAACTAACAGTAATGGTAAATTCTGCTTTGCTCCTTTACTTACAACACTTCTCACACCAGATAGATGCATGGGGTTTTTCCCATACAAGGTCCTTCTTCAACCAGCTAGATGTCTTACCATTCAGTTTGGTTCTGGTGCTATCTTCCTGGACTTAGTGTTGGGTCTCACAGTTAAGGGCTCAGTCCTGGGAGAGGCCAGGTGCAAGTCCACAAATTACCTACACGACTGACCAGATGTCAGTCAGAGGTTTGCAGAATGCCCTCAGATTCTGTCACTTGCTAGGATGGGTCATAGAACTCAGAAAGTCAGTTTATTACTATTGCTGATTTATTGCAAAGTGTATTTTGAAGGATACAAATGAACAGCCAGATAAAAGAGGTGTGTAGGGCAAGGGATGAGGGAAGAGGCACAGAGCTTGCACAAGCTCTCCAGGCCTGCCACCAACCCAGCGCTGCCTTGTGTTCACTGAAGCTGAAGCTCATCAAACCTTTTGCTTTAAGAGTTTGTAAAGAGCTCAGTCTCCAATGCCTGCCCCCTTCCTGTCAGTGGATGGGGCTGAAAGGCCTAACTCTGATCTCTTGGTCTATCTTGCTCCACTCAAATTCAGGTCTTAACACAAACCCAAATGTGATCAAAAGGGACCCCTTATGAATAATACTCAGGAAAAAATCACTGAAGAAGTTTAAGAGTTTTAGAAAATCTGTGCCAGGAAAAATACCAAGTATGTTCTCTATTATACCACAACAAATCTGGCTATTTTCTGGTCATTCTCATTGTGTCATATTAGCATGAGAAGAAAAAAAAAGTAGGAATCTAAATTAAGTTGCTGCTTAAACAACAAAGCATCTTGACTGAATAAGGGGGAGGACTTGGGGGTTGTGGCCCATGTACGTCAATGCAAAGCAGAGAGGAATCAACATCACTGAACACCTGTGTGTGTGTTACTCACTCAGTCATACCCAACTCTGCGACCCCATGGACTTCTGCCAGGTACCTCTCTGTCCATGGAATTTTCCATGCAAGAGTACTGGAGTGGGTAGCCATTTCCTTCTCCTGATTGAACACCTAGACAGGCCAAACAGGTTTTAATTTAGTATCACATTCAATACTTGGAAAAGTGTTGTCTCTGCACACCAGTTGAGAGTTTCAGAGGTGCTTGGTGAGTTGCTTCAAGTTGTAAATATAACATTAAGATTCAAGCCCAGGACTTTGATGGCCATATATATGCCATCAAACACTTACCAAAAGAGTTCTCTTAAGAAAACCTTAAGTCTGATGTCTAATTCTTCTCTTTATTGTCATTGCCTGGCTCAATGACTGACACATTATTAGTGTTCATTGACTGTCCAGAAGCTAATTTAGCAAACAGAAATGATGCAGTTTACAAGGAAACTTCCTTTGGTCTGACTTTTTCAAAGAGATCTCTGAACACAATTTCTATTCTCATGCATTCCATTATAAACCTAATCTTGGGTCCAGCAAAGAATAAATCGATGTGCTGATTTAATCAATTGATTCTGTAGAATTTGTCTATCAGGATGGTGTTGTCCTTACATAATATATCAGTATGTTTCTCCCGTCTCACAACCTGGACTTCAGTCCAAGTGGGTATGAGTCTGTAAAGACAGATTGTAACTGAGCAATACTTTTATCCAAGACTGTTTACTGCCCATAGTCATTGAAAATGTCTCCTCTTAGCAGACAACCAGTAAGTACTTTATGACTTGACCAGCCTTATTCCTGTCCTTCCATTATGATTAATAGATCAGTTACAATTTCCTATTTCTTTGTTCAGTTTAGCAATTTTATTTTATTTTTAATTAATTTTTATTTAGGAAAATACATCCTCAAGGTGTGCATGCCTTCAGGGCATGCCGACCCAAAAGACAGGAAGAGAAGAGAGGCCCCTGGCCCAGTTTTGGCTCCTCTTTTACATGTTTTTTTCTCCTCCCCCTGGGCCCGCCCTATTGGGCTAGCCAGGACTGCTGCTTGTTCTCCTTGAGGTCCTCACTCAGGTTCTCAGAGCTTCCTTTGTTCTATTTTCATGAGCTTTTCCCTTCCTTATCTTTTAGCCACCACCATTCTGGACGCCTTTTTCCTATTCTAACTACCTAACAAAATGAAAGTATAAAATTCCTTGTAGATAAAGCAGGAAAAAGTGTGATTATACTAAAATATAAAGTATATGTCTTTAAAATGTTTTTTTTCTGAAAAACATAGGGTGATAGATGAGTAAAAACAAACTTACAAACAGTATGTGTTAGTTTCTTTTTATCATGAGGGTATGCAACCATGTCTCATGCAGTGTGAATTATTTCCCTAATGACCAATGAATGTCTGACTCCCTGGTGGCTCAGCAGTAAAGAACCCAACTGCAAAGCAGGAGACTTGGGTTCTATCCCTGGATGGGGAAGATCCCTTGGAGAAGGAAATGGCATCCCACTCTAGTTTTCTTGCCTGGAAAATCCCATGGAAAGAGGAGCCTGGTGGCCTACAGTCCATAGGGTCTCAAAAATGTTGGATATGACTGAGTGACTAAAAATAATAATTTTTATTGGAATATAGTTGATTTACAATGTTGTGTTAGCTCCTGCTATTCAGCAAAGTGAATCAGTTATACATATACATATATCCACTCTTTTTTAGATCCTTTTTCCCATAAAGATCAGTACAGAGTATTGAGTAGAGTTCCTTGTGCTATATGGTAAGTCCTTATTAGTTATGTATTTTATATATAATAGTGTGAATATGTTAATCCCAGTCTCCCAATTTATCCCCCTTTGGTAACCATAAGCTTGTTTTCTATAGCTGTGACTGTATTTCTGTTTTGTAAATAAGTTAATTTTTACTATTCTTTTCTAGATTATACATATAAGCAATACCATATGGTATTTGTCTTTCTTTGTCTGATATACTTTACACAGTAGGATAATCTCTAGGTTCATCCATGTCGCTGCAAATGGCATTATTTCATTTGTATTTATGGCTGAGTATGAGTTTACTGATTTTAGCATAATTAGACCAAAACTTGATTTCTTTCTTGACCTAAATATTTTTTATTACTTTTATTTCTCTAGATAACAAAAATCTCTATTGAACATTTTTTCAAACCAAACCTGTATATATTATAAAACTTTCTTCCCAGCATATGAAAAATATATAAATGTTTTAACAGAGCCAAGCATTGTTTAGCTGACAGATAAGAGCCCTGTGGAATAAGCCATGATACCATACATTAATTAATCAATAGAGTTTTTATCCTTCTTTCCCTTTTTGACTGAAGTAAATGCACTCCCTTGGCATCGGTTGCTATTTGTTCACACCAGGCCACCATATTTATTCTGCTTTGTTACAGAAACTCCACTTACTGTATGAAAGTATCCATCTCACTGACAGTAGGCGAAAATGACACTGGACTCTGCTACAATTCCAAGATGAAGTACTTTGATAAAGCTGAACTTAGCAAAAGCAAGGAAATTGCCTGCCGTGACATAGAAGACTTTTTGCTACCAAGCAGAGAACCTGAAATCCTGTGGTATAAGGTATGGACTATGAATGATTTTATTGCTCATAAATAGATTCATGTGTATCTTATAGGGCAAGTGGGATAAAAAAAATATAATGGGTGTTCTTTAGTTCAGCTCTGCCTTTATAAAAGCCTACAGCAAATTGTGCTGGTCATTGTAAGCTTTTAAACCTGTGACTTTGAATATCCTAGTCAATATTTATATGGTAGTC
>SJYC01145479.1:0-10262 GCA_006408675.1 Madoqua kirkii | reverse complement strand
GATCCAACCAGTCTATTCTGAAGATCAGCCCTGGGATTTCTTTGGAAGGAATGATGCTAAAGCTGAAACCCCAGTACTTTGGCCGCCTCATGCAAAGAGTTGACTCATTAGAAAAGACCCTGTTGCTGGAAGGGATTGGGGGCAAAAGGAGAAGGGGACGACAGAGGATGAGAAGGCTGGATGGCATCACGGACTCGATGGATGTGAGTCTGAGTGAACTCCAAGAGTTGGTGATGAACAGGGAGGCCTGGCGTGCTGCGATTCATGGGGTCGCAAAGAGTTGGACACAACTCAGTGACTGAACTGAACTGATCTAAGATGCCAAATTAATATGTATAGAGTTGTTCATAGTGTTCCCTTATTATCCTTTTGATGTTCACAAGGTCTTGGTGATAGTGATTGTTTCATTTTTGATATAATAACATATGTTGTCTCTGTTTTTTTTTTATCAGTCTCGCTAGAAATTTGACGATCTGATGGAGCTTTTCACAGAACAAGTTCATTGTTTCATTGACTTTTTCTCTTACTTTTCTCTTTCTATTTTATTTATTGCCCTTGTCTTTAATTGTGTCCTTCATTCAGCTTGCCTTGAGTTCATTTTGATCCTCTTTTTTTTTTGTATTCTTGAGGTGAAATCTTCAACTATTGGTTTGAGATTTAACCTCTTTTCTAACTCATGCATTTAGTACAATCAAATTTAATCTTAGCACTAGTTGGGCCTTATTCCCTGAATTTTGGCATGTTGTGGTTACTTTCTTTTTTCTAGATCCAAATGGTTTTTATATTCTTGAGACTTCTTTGACCCATGGATTGTTAAGTAGTATATTGTATATTTTCCACATGTTTAGATATTTTCTTATCTTTCTGTTCTTAGTTTCTAATTTGATTCAATTGTGGTCAGAGAACATACTTTGTATGCTTTCAGTTATATAAGATTTGTTGAAGTTTATGTTAATGATCTAAGATATGGTAAGTCTTGTTATGTGTTCCATAGGAACTTTAAAAATGGCTTTTCTAACCCATTTGGGTAGGTTATCTTATAAATTATTATCAGATACTATTAACTGATAGTTTTCTGTCAAGTCAGAAGATCTGAATCTCTTGTTCCTGAAGAATCTAACCCTGTGTATAATTGATGGTTAGTAGGAGTTTGTTAAGTTGCATAATCTTTTCGTGTCATTTTCCTCCTTTCTGCTACCTCATCCACCTTTCCTGTCATCTGCTAAAATTTCAAGGGGAAAAGCAAGCAGCTAACAATGTGACCCCACCGTGAGATTTGACTAAGCAGGGTACAGTGATAATGCTGCATAACAGACCACCCAAAAGCTCAGAGTTTGTAATGCTAACGATTTATTTCATGGTCAAGGGTGTACACTTCGGCCGTATTTTGACTGATCTTGTCTGATCTTGCCTGAGCTCTACTGAACTATGCTGGACTTCAAGTTTGGGATTAGATTCAAGTCTCTTCCACATGGGTTTAATTTTTGAATCTATGCTGCAGGAGCAATAGCTATCTAGAACATGTTCTGTTCATGACAAAGGGTGGAAGCTCCCGGGGAATTGGCAGAAACATGGAATATTTCTCTTTTTTTTTAATTTTATTTTTACTTTATTTTACAGAATATTTCTTTAAAGCTCAGCTTGTACTGTTCACAGTGTGACTTCCACTGTCCATTGTTCCACTGGTCAAAGGAGTTCATAACAATATCAAATAGTAATGTGTTGGAAATACATACTCTACCTCTTTCAGTGGCAGACACCTCAAAATCACATGGGTTTTGAGGCATAGAGATAATTTTATTACAGTGAGGATTTGAAGAATTGAAAGTAATGATCCAGTTCACCTCTGACTTACTTTCTGAAACTCTTCTATTTTTTACTCTACACAAGGGTCAGGAAAATGAAAATTAACCCTCCACATGAAAAAGATCCCTATTTGACTTAACAACTGTAAAGGATATTTTCCTTGAAATACAGTTAAGTTCTATACGTTATGGTTTGGAGAATTTGAAGAAATAACTAATGAGAAAGTGCTTTAGAACATACTTCATACTGCATCAGCAACAGCGTATTTTTAACTCAGCCTATTTCCTCTGACTCTTTTAGTCTTCAACTGTACATAAGCATTTGATTGGGAGGACTGGTGTTGGGGGAGTCCTTTGTAACCTTCCACAGCTAAGCTAAATAGAAAGACTTAAAACAGGATTCAGTTGTATCAATTTGACATGTGTATGTGAGTGTGTGTATATGTGATTGTGTGTGTGTGTGTGTGTGACTGTGTGTGTGTGTAATTGTGAGTGTGTGTGTTTGTATGGAAACATTTGCACTTGCCATTTATTTTTGTCAAACATTTTCTAGGAATCAGAAATCTGTAGACTGATACCTCCCAGATAGTTGTCACCCAATCCTATAGGGTGATAATTGTCCAGGGTTTTTCAGGTCACTATTTGAATTTTATTTGAAGAGTCTCAATAGTCATTAAGAATACAACAACAACAAAACCCTGGGGAAAGAATTCTTATTTTAAATCCAGAACAGGCATGTACTACTGGGTATTTCATGTACTCACAGAACAATAGAGAACTTTCCTTACCTGCAGAGAATAAAGGAAATGATTCCTCAGAGTCAATTCAGAATAGTAATTGGTTACAGTTGAGGTAGTGGTTTTAATGACATGGACACTTGTTCCCCAAGAATTGATTTGGGACCACCGAGACATTAACACAGACTATTAAGCATAGAAAGAACCAGTGGAGACTTTCAGGCACTCCTTGTCAGATTGATTTGAACTAAAACCACTAATCCAGAGGACAGGCACCACCTCATTATCAGTTTTCTTAGGTCAGTATCAAGCAAAATAAAAATAAAGAGCCATATATGAAAAGCATTTGTGTTCATAGTCATCATTATGAATGACATTTGTAACGCAAACATTAGAACAAAATAAAAGTAGCTGAATTAAAATTCAATTAGAACCTTTCTACTGCTGCTGCTGCTGCTAAGTCGCTTCAGTCATGTCCTACTCTGTGCGACCCCAGAGGTGGCAGCCCACCAGGCTCCTCCATCCCTGGGATTCTCCAGGCAAAAACACTGGAGTGGGTTGCTATTTCCTTCTCCAATATTTGTCAAATAAAAAGGAGCAAACTTCACTTAAAAAATGGAGACAATGTAGAACATGGTCATTGCTATTTGAATTTTGTCAATTGGAGGGCAAGGAATATAGTAGAAGTATTGGCAGTAAATGAACTTTTAAGTTATTAGTTTTTTCTTCTAGTTTTCCCTTCCATAATGACTTCCAATTTCCTGTAATATTGCAATAAACAATATGTAAGGAGGTCAGCACTGGATATGTATCTGCAGTTGCTCCAGTTGATATATTCTTCTCCAGGAATGTCTTTGTCATGACTCTTCTCTTTTCCCATCTTCTGTTACTGTTAATTTGTCTCCTTCCTTTTTTCTTCCCTTATCTGCTTTTATAACTTTAACAGTGACACTGCATATACTGCACCAGCCTCTCTTCCAAGGATCCCAATCCATATATCCAGCTACCTCCTGGAAGTGTTTGCTAGGACCTATATCCATGTTAGCTCAACATCTCCTCTCTCTCTTTTCCCATCCTTTGCTCTCCTCTTCCTTCAAGATAAACAAGAAAAATTAACTCATTATTTCTTAATTAACTAGTTAGCTAATTCTACAACCTATGTCACCATCTCCATTATCTTAGATTCTTGCCTATTCTTTAACTCCACATCTCCTGTGTTACTGGAAGACAAATTGACATGTATTTCCAGATGTGCCTCTGGTTCTCAGTGTTAATGCTTTATTTGTTAACTATGTTAGTAGTCTTAATTCACATCTGCTTCATAGTGTCACTGATCTCACTTGCTTCAAATTCTTAATGACCAATGTCTAGGTCAGAAATGGTAAGCACATGACACATGCTGCTTGGCAGAGATTTCTCTCCTGTTATTCCCAGACATGGCTTCAAAATGCGTGTATCAGAAAGTCAAAATCAGAACAGTATCACTAGCGCAGTGTGAAATCTCTCTGCAATCTTGGCCTAAATTATTATATTACAATGTAAACACTCTTCTGCAGATATTTCTACTCTGACTATGTTGTACAAAGTTTTTTCAGATAAATCTGCCTAAAGCATACCTTTTATTGTGTCATTTTACCATTCCACATGAATGTAATCATAGACTATGTACACTGGTATATGGAAATGTTTGAGAAGTCCTGATTAAGGAGTTGACATGATTACTACTTCATGATTTTGTGTCTCTGAACTCATTGGTGCTAGTTTGAAAGGGTCTTCCGAGATATATTGGAAGGAATAGCTCTTCACTGTACAGCAGAATCCACCTTCTCCTATTTGGGGTAGAAATGTTCTCAGTTCTGGTTCCTCAGACAAATGATCCCACCTGCTCAGCTGTATCAGCAAAATCTTCACATCTTCTAGTTAGCTGATGACACTGATCATTTTAGTATGAAAAAGGAGACATTCTTTCCCTTATCCAATTTTTTATGTGGATTGGATTTCACTGAAAAAAATAAGATAAAAAAGTGCTTAGTCTAGTATTTTATATATTTTCAACACCTTTATTTTGAAATAATTGTAACTTAGAAAAATTTTCTGGAAACAACACTTAAAGTTCCTGTGTATCCTTTGTCTACCTTCTCCCAATTTAACAACTTGTATAGTCATAGTATAATGACAGAAATTATGAAGTTAACATTGATCAAAACTATTAACTAATCTACAGATTTGTTTTGCAAAGTGTAATGTTCAAATATCAGTATGTTGGCTATATTTATCTAAATTTGTTTCACTTAAATACTGCACTTAGACATAGTGATTTATCTTAATATTGATAAGTAAAATAATAAAAGGTCTAAAATAATGTTTTCACTTGGTACCCATTTTCAAAATTTTTTCTTACATGTTAAGTGAAAGTTGCTCAGTCGTGTCCAACTCTTTGTGACCCCACAGACTATACAGTCCATGGAATTCTCCAGGCCAGAATACTGGAGTGTGTAGGCTTTCCCTTCTCCAGGGAATCTTCCCAACCCAGGGATCAAACCCAGGTCTCCCGCATTGCAGGTAAATTCTTTACCAGCTGAACCACCAGAGAAGCCCAAGAATACTGGAGTGGGTAGCCAATCCCTTCTCTAACGGATTTTCCCGACCCAGAAATTGGACTGGAGTCTCCTACATTGCAGGCTGATTCTTTACTAACTGAACTATCTTACATGTTAGCTTTTAGTTATATTATTATTTATCTTAACTATTTGGATTGCAAACAGCAAACTTCATGTTTGATATGGGCATGGGTCTTTGTTCTTTACACCCTAAACACTAAGAATCTTTAGCAGAATCTTATAGAGCTCTGTACACAGGAACTAGAGTCTCAGTCAAAGTGGAACTGGGGACTAGAAATTAATTAGGAACCGAAGTGCGCACACGTTCTCTCTCTTGCTCACTCTCCCTCTCCTTCTCTCACTCAGTGGTCACAAGTTGTCCTATTCAGTACTTAGCAGGATTTTTCAATCTGTTAGTATGTCAGTTGGTTCTCTCTTGTTCAGACCTTTTTCTATTCTAACAAATGGCCCCATAATGGCCACTCTAGTCAAAGTGAATCATTTTTCAGCTGTATTATTCACCATAGACTGGAAACTCCCTTTGGTGACTCTTTGTTCAAATCCAAAAGAGGACTTTGTTGAATCCAACTTGTTCCAGAAGCAGGAAGAGAGTCCATGCCCTGATACAATAATAGTATTCATGTCTGTTCTTGTGTCAGTTTTGCTGATGTCTCATTGACCAAAACAAATTACATGACCAAACCCAGATTCAAAGAATGGAGTAGATTTTACCTCATGTTAGAAGTTACAACAGCACATTGAAAAGAGATATCATGCAGAGATAGAAGAATTTATAACCTGTTTATCATACTAACATAAGAAATAGAGGTGTTTTCCATAGAATAGTAAGTATTAAGGGCTTTCCTGGTGGCTTCAGATAGTAAAGAATTTGCCTGCAATGCAGGAGACTCGGGTTCAATCCCTGGATCGGTAAGATCCCCCTGCAGAAGAGAATGCTACCCACTCTAGTATTCTTGCCTGGAGAATTCCATGTACAGAGGAGCATAATGGGATCCAGTCCATGGGGTCACAAAGAATTGGGCACAACTGACGAACTAACACTTAACAATTAAGTACTGAAGGGGATGTGAGCAAATGTTTCCCCAGTCGGGTCTGTGAATGGGCAGCTGCAGAATATACTTCATACAGTGACGTCAGCAGGGTGCTGTACTTCATTTATATTGATTTGGTTCATTTTGCTCCTAATTATAATATTCTCAATAAGAGAGTCATGAAATAGTTTGAGGAAAGTATATTAGTGAAACGTGCATATTGTGTGTACAGCCAATCCTTTGATTGTTATCTAAGATCAAATAGCAATGACTGGAAACCATGTCCCCTGATGGCTATTCTGTAGCATAGGTAAGTTAAAGATGTGGTGCCATTCCTGGTGTGAAAGAACCCACATTGGGAGAAAAAAAAAAAAAAAAAAGATGAAACCATTATCCATTATCACAGTGAACACTAATTGGGAACAGTACTGACAAAAAAAAAGTTATTAAAACTTTCCTTTCTTTATAGTGACCCTTAAGTGTTGAAGATAAATTACACTTACTGGTTTTGCTAGAATGTTGTACTGGTACTGCCTGTATTGTGTTTTTTCTGTGGGTAATAGAAGCAATAAATTCCCAACAGTTAATATATTGCTGTGTAAATATAGACAGTTCAGCTGTACCTAGTCCTGTGAACCTTTCTTTTCTGGAATACTCCTCAGACATAAATATTAGAATTGAACATATTCATGAAACAGAGTTAACTATAAGATAGGGAACAGTACTGACAAAAAAAAAGTTATTAAAACTTTCCTTTCTTTATAGTGACCCTTAAGTGTTGAAGATAAATTACACTTACTGGTTTTGCTAGAATGTTGTACTGGTACTGCCTGTATTGTGTTTTTTCTGTGGGTAATAGAAGCAATAAATTCCCAACAGTTAATATATTGCTGTGTAAATATAGACAGTTCAGCTGTACCTAGTCCTGTGAACCTTTCTTTTCTGGAATACTCCTCAGACATAAATATTAGAATTGAACATATTCATGAAACAGAGTTAACTATAAGATCAATAGGATGCCATACTTCTTCCTGTGCACTAATAGACAAACATTGGCTCTGAAAGGCTTAATAGACTTTGAAAGAGTGACACTCCCTTCTCCACTTTGCTTTAGAGTCAGTCTTGTGAAGAGAAGGGAACCCACGAGTGAGCAGAAAATCAATTGCTGACTTTCTGGAACAAGTTTTACCTACCAGTAGGACACCATTATCTCTTTTGGAACCCTGCTGGCTTAGCCATTAGCTCCCTTTTCACCAAAAGGGTCAGGCCTTTGCTGCTTGTGAATTAGAAGTTTTATAAATTATACAGAAATGCCCTTGTTTTTAAAAATGGAATTGCATTTAGAAATATGTTGGTATTCCTTAGAGATAGCTATTATCCAAGAAAATCTACAGTGAAGAAGACTATTGTTGACCTCTACCTGGCCTGTTATCTGGCTATATTTAGAGTTTCGTCTGTATAGAATTATTGCAGTAGTGTCAAGTGTTAAAAATAGCTGTTTAAGTTCATTTGAATCAGATGCTTTAGTTCTTTAGTTATTCTCTGTACTAGTTCAGACATATGGGCCCTGAAAACACATGGCCTAAAGGTTTAGATTTCTGAGTTTAAAAGGAACAATGAGCCTTTGATTTAAAAAGGGAAAATGATTCATCCCTGTTGAGTGTGAACTTCATTTGATCACATCTGTGATTTTAAAAAATAAGCAAACACAAAACAGCCTTGAATGGGCATTTTTAAATTAATTTATTTTTAATGAGTTGTGTTATGTATTCTGATTCCTAAATTGAGGTCTATGAGACAATGCTTAGATTCTTCTTCTTAAAAGCTAATAAAGACATTTTAGGGGGAGAAAAGATTAATATATGCTGTATTAATTAATCACCTAAAATGAGAACCGGTTATAGTTCTTATATTTCCTAAATCATGATTAACCAATATTATAGCCAATGGAGCCTGATAACTGAGAGACAATCCATACCTTGATTTCAGGTAGCTGTTTGCTTTCTGTAAGGTAATACTTGGAAGGAATGCTTCTTTGGAGTTAATGCACCTGACAATCCCCAGCAGTAAACATATTAATCATCATTTAGCAACATTCAAGTAGTCAGACACATAGTACACCTGGGGAGAAGCCAGTTATATTTTCAGAATATAGCCATCTTCACAAGAGAGAATGCCAAGTTTCATCTGGAATGGTCTCAGAACATTAAAACCAGTGTTAGGCTGGAGCCAGCTTGTGCCTCACAAGGAACTGACTGACAAATTGTCCAAATCACCCCTTACATTGTGAAACTGTTGCTATACATGCACCAGCACACCACCGAATTGTTTAGGGTGTTTCCCAATGTTATTGAAAAATAATTGGTATATAAACTGAAGCCTTATAGCATGGTTGCTTGAATCACGTATGTTGTAAAATGATTGCCACAGTTTCAGCTACCATCCAACTTCTCACACAGATAAAATAATAAGAAAAGAGAAAAGAAACAAAAAAAAATCCTCATGGTGATGAGAAATCTTAGAATTTACTTTCGTAACTTTTTAATATGTCGTTCAGTGGTGTTAACTATAGTCCTAAAATAAGTAGATTCTATATATGATTTGGAATGAATATTCATCATGTATTTTTCTTACTGTGGACTTTCAGTTTAAGTTAGCAGAATCAGCGAAGCCTTAAAATAGTCTTTAAACTTGAAGACCGTGATGCATCTGTACTTGTCATATTTGTTACTACATCAGACTGCCTGGCCTAGTCCTCATTTGTGTTCATGAGGTTTGATTGCCTAGTGCATGTGAAAACCCTCTCAATTCCCCAAATAGATGCTTCATCTTGACTATAAAACAGAATTTCCACCTGATTAGTTTTCATTGTGAAGCTGCCTTTCACAGTTTTATATTGAGGCAATTATATGAAACACATATTTAAAAAGGAATGTTTCATTGATTGCCTTCTGAAAGGAATCATAATAATTTACTTCCTCAGAACAAGGACATGATTCTTAGTGTTTATCCATGAAGTTTATAATTTTATATATATTTTATAACTATCCTAGAAGCACTTTTCACAATAAGATGTTTTTGTAATTATCCATCTAAAGTAATTTGGCATTTGAAGCATTGATATTAAAGGCTGGACAACAACCATAGGTTACAGAGCTTTGCTTTACCATTACTTTTTTACTGCACTATTCAATGAAAGGCAGATATCTTGTCTCATGGACTTTACTACAGCAGTTATGAACAAGAGCTCTTATAATATTTTGTCACTTAAAATGTCCATACTTAGAATAGTTTAACTCAGAAAATCTCTTCCTTTAAGCTCCAATAACACAACTCTGCAATCCTGTTATAGGAGGTATCATCTGGCGATAAAACTGTTGACTTTCTCATCTCTTACCTACTCAGTGATAGAAAGCATATATATATATATATAAAATTGCACATATCATTATATTCTTGAGTCCCTCAATATCCATTACAGAATAAATGAATGATGACTAAGAGCAAATGTTGGTGGTATAAATAATAAGTGCATTCATTAATGAAAGACATTGATAGGACTTCCATGAATACTGAGTTTCTATATATAAAGTAGAGCAGAGTGGTCTGGGCAGAAAAGACTTCATGAGCAAGGTTGCTGAGGTGTAACTAATGCATTTGAAGTTCAATAGTGGGCCAGGTTGGATGAAGCCAAGGTTCACAGAAGTTAATTCTGGAGGTTGAGTGGAGAGATGGAGTAAAAGCAGGTCATGAGAAACGCTGAGAGTTTATCCTGTTGGTTATGGGGAACCACTGAGATTTTGGCTTAAACACTTAATTTTAGAAAGATTTGTCTGAAATAAATTGTGACAGGGGTGAAATTGAAGTCGGAGAAAACTGAAAGTCTGAACTATTAAACTGTTAGTGCCATGAAATTCAATGTTATTTAAATGTGTTCCCATCCTCCCTGTAAAAATCTATAAATAATCTTAAGGCAAAATTATTCTCAAATATTAAATTGTTTTAGACCTTTTTCTAGGAAAATAATACTTCTAAATTCTATGTCCATATTATGGAGACTGAATGTAG